>ML297603.1:0-31161 GCA_005239495.1 Nicotiana undulata
CTGTGCCGAGTGTTATTATATATGCACGAGGGGACATTCTGTGCCGAGTGACTGTGAGGTTATACACGAGGGGACATGCCGTGCCTTTCCTCTTCATTATATGTTTGAGAAGCTTTATTTCTGCCTTGTCTTTGCGTTTTATTTATTACCTTGTACTGCTGTGCTAGCATATTGTTACCCTATCTCCCCAGCATGTTCTCCCCGTATCTGTCATACTTGCTTATTTCTGTTGCCATTTTTCCTGCTATTATATAAAATTGCACAGGTACATATGTTGTGTTGGTCCTAGCCTCGTCACTACTTCGCCGAGGTTAGGCTCGACACTTACTCAGTACATGGGGTCGGTTGTACTGATGCTACACCTGCACTTCTTTATGTTGTGCAGACTACGCAGCCGGACCCGGAGATCACTGACGATCGGAGCATCTCATTCAGTCACACAGGAGACTCGAGGTAGACCCGCAGACGTTCGTGGGCCTTGACGTCCCTATCTACTTTCCACTTTCAGCTCTGTCTCACTTTGTATTTCAAAGACAGTCTTATGTACTTATTTCAGACCTTTTGTTTATAGTAATCACTTAGATAGTCCGTAAATATGTGACACCAGTTCTGGTTTTGTTTATGGGTTGTATTTCGAAAAAGTGCCATGTTGTAATTTGGGTTATTTTGTTAAATTTTATATGGTGGGCCATCGAAGCCTTGGTTATCTTGTTCGTATTTGTTGTTAATAAGTTTTATTAGTTCAAATGTTGGCTTGTCTAGCGGGTTCAATGTTAGACGCAGTCATGGCCCGAAGGTGGGATTTTCGGGTCGTGACATCACCATATGTGAGAGAATGAAACAATAGAAGTTTAGATTTCCAAAATCAATAGAATGGCACGAAAGAGTTCAAGAAAATGAGATTTTCCCTAAGAGTTCTGTAGCCTCTCGAAGATAAGTACAAACGTCTCCGCACCGATCCGCAAGACTGTACTAAACTTGCTCATGACCGTTTAGTCCTATGTAACCTAGAGCTCTGATACCAACTTGTCACGACCCCAAATCCTAACATGTCGTGATGGCGCCTATCGTGGAACTAGGCTAGCCACTATCACATAACTACACATTTCTTTTAATAAAATTTCTCAAAACTCATTGATAACCAGCATAAAATATTCAAAGTATTTAACAAAGCATAATATAATCTAATAGTCTAAAACCATTCCCCAGAACTGGAGTCAACAGATACCAAGCATCTAAGAATAAGACTAAAACTGCTAATGTCATAATACAATGTCTCAGAACAAATACTAAATACTAAATGAAGGAAGGGAAATAGAGAAGTTGTGGACGCTTGTCAGCTACCTCAAAATCCCAAATGCTGACGTCGACGAATGCAAATGACTACTGCTCAGAACCAGTACCTGGATCTACACATAGAGGTGCAGGGAGTAATGATGAGTACGCCAACTCAGTAGTAATGAAAATAAATCAAGTCAGAAGATAAGAAACACACAGTACCTAAACACCAATTCACAATAATAAAATACTGAGTCTTAATAAACTATACATCTAGTACATATGTTTGAAAACCAGTTTCCGTAGAAATCCTTTGAACAAGTATATTTTCCAACGTTTCTCAGTAAAATTCCCAAAAATATCAGTATGAAAGATGAAATGAATCATAATTCAAAGCTCAGCAAAATGTCATTTAAAAGTCACTCAACACCTCACCATCTCTCAGTAACAGTCACTCAGCACCTCACAGTCACTCATACCACCCAATAACTCATCTCTCGGCACTCGACACTCGCACTCATTAGGTACATGCGCTCACTGGGGGTGTGTACAGACTCCGGAAGGGATCCTTCAGCCCAAGCGCTATAACAAGCCAAATCATGGCATCAATCACCCAGGCACTCGGCCTCTCTCATATCATAAATATCCTCACAATATTGTCCCTCGGCCTCACTAAGTCAGACACTCTCAACATGCCACTCGGGCCATATATAAACGGGGTTCTCCACCCAAAACGGTATTTCATTTCAGGAAATAATAATATCAACAAATCTGAGTGTCAAACAATTTAGCAAGAAAGACTGAGTGTAAATCATAATTTCTAAGTGAGGAATATCAGAAAATAGCCCCCAGGGGGTTAAAACATATCGGCACTAGGCCCCAAACGTGGCTTACAACCCAAATATATCAAAAACATAGTAATACTATTTAACATATGATTTAAAGCAATTTCGTAACTCAATAGTTGCCTCAGAAAGAAAAAAATTCCAATTTCTCAATTTGTGCACGCCCCACACTCGTCATCTAGTGTGTGCGTCACTCCAAGACAATGAAAGGATATATAGTCCGAGGTTTCATACCCTCAGAACAGGATTTAAAGACATTACATACCTCAAACTAGCCCGAAAATCTACTCTGCAACACGATTGCCCCTCGAATCAACTTTCGAGTGCTCCAAATCTATCATGTTCAGATTTTTCACATCAAATTATGCTAGGGGAATGAAACTTAATCGATAAATATCAACTTTGTGCACAATTCCCCAAATTGGCCAAAACCCGACCTCCGAGCCCACGTCTCGGTACTTGAAAAACTTTATACCAAAATGATTCTCATCATTTCACGAGTTTATACATATAAAGAATGCTGAAATCGGAGTCCAAATGACCCCTTAAATCACCCCTAGATGGTCTTTTAAACTCAAGACCTAGTTCTCCCTTTTTCCCTTGATTTTTCCTAATTAAACACTACTAATTAGGTCTTAATCACATATAATCGAGTTAATAAGTCCAAAATCCTTACCTCAATGAAGAATAGTCGCTTTCCTCTTCAAAAACCCTCCAAAAGCTCGAAACCCGCAATAACAATGGTGAAAAGAAGACTAAACATCACTATGTCCTCTTTTCATACTTTCTGCCCCAGGCTTTTCGCACCTGCGGCTCTTTTCCTCGCACCTGCGATCAAGGAGACCGCACCTGCGGTTTTTCATTAACCAGACAAATTCTCACACCTGTGGCTCACAGATGCTGCCAAATATCCGCTTTTGCGGTTCATCACCAGGGGTCTCAAAAACCCGCACCTGCGGTCAAATATCCGCAGGTGTGGAAATCACAGTAGCAGAAACACCAGCAGCTGATGCTGCATTTTTTAAGCCTAAAAATTCCCGTTCACCATACGAAATCAATCCCGAGCCCCTCGGGACCCCAACCAAACATAGTAACACATCCTAAATGATTATTAAAACTTAGTAGCACTCTCGGAACACCCAAACTAACATCAAAACACCAAAATCACATCAAATTCAAGCCTATGAACTTTGAAATTCCTAAATTCCACCAACGATGCCGAAACCAACCAAAACACATCCGATTGACCTGAAATTTTGCACACATATCCAAAATGACATTACGAACCTGTTCTAACTTCCAGAATTCCATTTCGATCCTGATAGCCTATTTTCCACTGCCGACCGAAAATCACCACAAACTAACTTTCGCCAATTCAAGCCTAATTCTACACCGGACATCATAAAAATATTCGGAACACACTCCTAAGTCCCAAATCACCTAAAGAAGCAATCCGAGACATAAAATACGCATTCCGAAGCTGTTTACCAATAAGTCAACTCCCAAATGACTTTTTCAACTATAAAGCTATTTTTAGAGACTAAGTGTCTCAATTCTCACTATAACCATTTTGAACCCGAGCGAACCGACTCCAACACATCATAAACAGAACAATCAATATATGAAAAAGAAAAAACATTAATAATAATGCAGGTTCTACGGAACGACCGGCCGCGTCGTTACACCCGACCCTTCCCAAAAACTAAAAATCTAAACAAATTCCTTTTCTCTAAAACTTCCAAAAATAAAAATAAACGCTTTGCTTTTTGACGTCCTTAATAAATGACTTCGAATTCCTTTTCTAAAAGTGCAAATCTGAGTTCAAATTTTTGAAATCGTTGAATGTTATTGTCGAATATCATTATTGGGAGCTGAAATCCGTGATTGAAAATTATTGGAGAATAGAAAAAAATAAGAAGTTTCAACTGTCATTGACTCAGCTTTGAGCTTGGTTCAAAACTTTAGATCAGAAGTTTTTAGATCAAAATCGACATGGTGAGTTTTAAATCTGCTGTAAAAGCATGATAAAAGATAAATCCAAAATCTGAGTGTATTTGGATATGTGTTGAAAAGAACTGGATCGGAATTTTTTGAAGCCTAATTAATGAAGAAGATGCACTAGGTTTCTTGAACTCATCTCTTATTGCTTGAATTGTTTGTTGGATCTTGTTCATATCATGTTACGTAAGTTGTGGGTAAAATCAAAGTGCATTTTGTGATGTTTTGGTTAAGTTAGATCGAATAAATTAGAGTGGACTCTGTGAAGAAGACAACCTAAACTTTGTACTCGAACATTTAAGCATGAGTCTAGAAATAAGATAGTGACAACAAGTTACTTGGTTAGATACTTGATTTATAAGCACCTACAAGTGAGAGATAAAGTAAAAGGCCACTAGAAGGTCAGAGATTGAATTATATCGGAAAGAAGAAACAAATGAAGATCGGAAGATCGTCTAGAGTTTAATTGTGAAGTTTCTTTTTGTCTTTTTAAAGTTAATTAAATTAGGAAAATCGTGTTTGTACATTGTGTTGCACCTTATTTTGCACTAGTCAAAACATGATTCAACTTGTGGTTTCTCTGTTGTGAATGAAAGAGAGTCTCACCGTGAATTCCCCACAATAGGCGCGCCTTTGCGCCCCAAAGACCACCAGACATATATATACTTTCACAATAAGTGCAGCAAATGTAGCATGAGTACCTAAATCAACGTGTACCCAGTAAGTATCTAGCCTAACCCCGGAGAAGTAGTGACGAGGGGTTGACATCAACACTTACTAGTGGTCTAATACATCAAATACATTAGGAAGAAAACATATATGAGGCAGGGTAAATATAACGTATAACCATATATAGGTACGTGGTACAATCCTTCTCTGAACAGTAAACTCAAGCTCTCAATTATTGGTCACATCCTCAGTCAGAGTATATATGTAACATGGTTCCCACCAGACAGGTCGTCACAACTCAAATCAATAAAACTCACGGATACGATGTGTTCTTGTCAAATATTACGCATGATGCTGCCGAGGCGAACAACCCGATCTCATAAGAGTGTATTTATTGAGTTATTGAATTGATGTTTTTCCCCTTGCTGGGTGTTTCGGAACTGCTTATTTCCACTATGTTGTACTCCTTGCCATTTTATCTGCTGTTGTTTGGTGAGGAAGAGTGTAAAGCACGAAGGGAGATGTCGTGCCATGATATTTGTTTACATTGCATAGTGAGGAAGAGTGTAAAGCACGAAGGGTGATGTCGTGCCATGATTTTATTGATTATAAGCACGAAGGTAAATGCCGTGCCATGATTCATTATACATTGCATTGTGAGGAAGAGAGTAAAAGCACGAAGTGCCATGATATTTGATTACATTGCATTGTGAGGAAGAGAGTAAAAGCACGAAGGGTGATGTCGTGCCATTGTTTACTTTTCTGACATTTATACTTGTTTCGTTGTCGATTTTGTTGGATTGTTTCCCTGGTTCACTTCTATCTGTCAATTAGACTACTTTACTTCACTTGTTTCCCCTTTTCTTCTCCCGTATCCCTTACTTGCTTGCTTATCCCTTGTCTTGTGTTTTTCCCTGTTACCTGCTGTAGAATAGGACAGGTTATCGTTATTGTCAAGTCTAGCCTCGTCACTACTTCGGCTGAGCATAATTACAACCTAAAAGAATATAATATCCACTACGTGGGTGTGCTAGGAACTAGCGTCACGAGTCTACAGGCATCTAATAGAAATGAGTATCCAAAAGAAAGTACAAGTAGGCTCTACTGTCTGATGAAATATAAACAGACATAGCAAAAGAAAAGAGGAACTCCACGTTTCTGCCAGAGATAGCGTCAAGGAAAGCAGCTCATCGAGAAGTCCACACCAACTATAGGTCATGGACGAATTCCGGATGAATACCCGGATGAACCTGCCTCAGAACCTGTAAAATTAAGTACAAAAGTGTACCATGAGTACATAAACAAATATGTACCCAGTGAGTATCCCGTCTAATCTCGAAGAAGTAGTGACGAGAGGTCGACGTGATACTTACTAGGGTCAAAACGATATAATTAAATGAAGGCTAGGCAGGAATAGCAGTCGTAGTAATCACAACAACATGAAATACCAAGAATAAATGTGTAATTACCTTTACATGTCAATTTTTACTAGCATATAACGTACTAAATCTCCCTTTTACATGAATCAATTTATACAAGTACGACAAAGCTCCCAGTCAAATATATGGCACATAGTATGCCAAAAGCGTACGACCGAGGCATCGCGAAAATAAATGCGCATTGCCGAGGGTCTACGGCTCGAACCATAGATGCATCTATTACCCCACTCGCGAATCGAACATGCGACGCTGTTGACATAATGGTAGGGCTATCCCGCTCGCGAATCATACATGCGACGCGGGTGCCCGTATACATACAAAGAATTAGCATGAATTCAGGGATGTACAGAGATTATACTTGAAGAAGAGAATTTAAGCAATGTAATTTTGAATGAAACTTCCTAAATATTCTCATACCAATTCATGGATACTAAGCAACTCAAAATACATTTACGGTCACATATAGGGCACATAAAAACATGTTTGTGAATCCTAAAACTTCCCAACATAACATAGTAGTAGCTACGCACGGACTCTCGTCACTTCGTGCATGCGTAGCCCCCGCAAATAAAGACATGCAATTACTTATAATCACCTATTGGGATAATTCCCTCTTACAAGGTTAGAAAGGAGACTCACCTCATGTCGAGCCTACTTTCCAGGTCAAGAACGCGCCCGAAAGTCCAAACTCGTCTCCCAGGGACTCGAAACTAGTCAAATATGGTATACATGAATTAATACTTTCTCAAAAGTATGAAATTTCTCTAATTAAGTAGTTATTTCAACCTACTTTGAAAATTCCCAAAATACACCCCGGGCCCACATGCTCGGATTCCGGAAATTCTCGAAGAAAACACTTACCCATAACCTAGGGATCATTAATATGTGGTTTTTGTATGATTTCATAGCTAGTTAGTGGGTAATTCCCAAATTTCATAAAGCCCTAGGTTTTTACTCTAACCCTTTATTTTCACTAATTAGGAGGTTAATCAACCTAGGAATTCATGTAATAAACTAACATTAGAGTAGAAATCACTTACCTTTCAGTAGCTAGGTCGTTTGGCTCTTTCCCAAGCTCTCAAGGTCGACTATGGAGAGAAAAATGGTTCTTTCCCATATTTTAAAAGACCTCACTACCTACAGGGTTTCAGCACCTGTAGCTCGAGGACCGCACATGCGGTCTCACATCTGCGAGTGAACGCTCGGACCTACGGAATTTGACAAAGGGGTCTGCGCTCACACCTGCGGAGTGGAGCCCGCACCTGCGCTTCGCTCCTGCGGATTTATATCCTCACCTGCGAGAAATGGGAAGCCTTACTTGAAGACGCACCTGCGAGGCAAGGACCGTAGGAGCGGTCTCGCTCCTACGACTGGGCAACCGCAGGTGCAGTTACACTAGATCTTGTGCACCAGCAGTTATAGCTGCTGGTTTTTAGCCTCGTTTGATGCCCGAATGGCATCTAGGCCCACCTGAGCCCCCGTCCAAATATACCAACAAGTCCCAAATCATAATACGGACTTGATCGAGCCTTCGGAACACCCAAAACAATGCTAAAACTCAAAATCACACCTCAAAACCCCTAGACTCAAACTTAAGAACTTTAAGTTCTTTAATTCGATAACAATGTGCCGAACCGACCTATACTACTCAGAATGACACCAAATTTTGCAAGAAAGTCATAAATGACATAACGGAACTATTACCAGTCTCGGAATTCCGTTCGGACCTTGATAACACAAAAACACGTTCAAAACCTCAATTTGAACTTAAGAAAACTCTTATTTCGTTATTTGGCGCCGAAACACTCCTAGGTCATCCAAAACCCATTCCGAACATATAGACAAGTCCAAAATCATTATACGGATCCACTGGAACCATCAAAACTCGATTCCAAGGTCGGTTACTCAAAACGTTGACCAAAGTCATACTTGGCCTTAAAGGCCAACCTTAATGAACCAAGTGCTCCTAATTCATTCCAAACTTTTCCGAATCCTGAACCACTCGTCCCCACAAGTCATAAATCATAAAAAGAAACTACGAAAAGTCTTATTTAGGGGAACGGGGTCCTAGAACACAAAACATCCAGTTAGGTCATTACATTCTCCACCTCTTAAACAAACGTTCATCCTCGAATGCGTCTAGAATCATACCTGAAGTACTGAATAAGTGTGGATATCTGCTCTGCATGTCCTCCTCGGACTCCCAAGTCGCCTCATCGTCTGGTTGGCCCCTCCACTGGACCTTTACCGCAGAAACTCTCTTGGACCTGAACTGACGATCTTGTCTGTCAATAATAGAAAGTGGATCCTCCTTGTAGCCCAACCTCTCATCCAACTGAATGGTGCTGAAATCAACCACGAGAGAGAAGTCGGCGTTGTATCTCCGGAGCATAGATACATGAAAGACCGGATGAACTCCTGATAAACTGGGAGGTAAGGCGAGCTCATAAGAAACCTCCCCAACTCGCCTCAATACCTCGAAAGGACCTATAAACCTCGGGCTCAACTTTCCCTTCTTCCCGAATCTCATAATACCCTTCATCGGTGAGACTTTCAACAGGACCTTGTCTCCCTCCAAAAATGATACTTCAGGCGCCTTCTGATCCGCGTTACTCTTCTGTCTGGACTGTGCTGTGCGGAGCCTCTCCTGAAACAACTTTACACTCTCCAAAGCATCCTTCACCGGGTCGGTGCCATATAACTTAGCCTCTCCAAGCTCAAACCACCCGATAGTTGAACCACATCGCCGACCATACAAAGCTTCAAATGGAGCCATCTCGATGCTGGATTGGTAACTATTATTGTAAGCAAACTCGGCCAAAGTCAAGAATTGGTCCCACTGACCTCCGAAGTCAATCACACATGCCCTGAGCATGTCCTCCAATATCTAAATTGTCCGCTTTGACTGGACATCAGTCTGAGGGTGGATCGTTGTGCTGAGATCTATCTGGGTGCCCAACTCACTATGTAATGCTCTCCAGAAGTGCGAGGTGAACTGAGGGCCTCGATCTGATATGATGGACACGGGCACACCGTGCAACCGGACTATCTCCCAAATGTAGATCTGGGCCAACCTCTCAGAAGTATAAGTAGTAGCTACTAGAATGAAATGCGACGATTTGGTCAACCTATCGACAATGACCCAAACTGCGTCAACCTCAGTCCGAGGAAACCCAACCACGAAGTCCATAGTGATGCGCTCCCACATCCACTCAGGAATGTGCATCTGCTGAAGTAGGCCTCCTGGCCTCTGGTGCTCATACTTGGACTGCTGGCAATTAAGACATCTAGCCATATACTCCACTATGTCCTTCTTCATTCGCCTCCACCAGAAATGATGCTTCAAGTCATGATACAACTTCGTGGCACCAGGATGAACAGAATACCGTGAAATGTGAGCCTCCTCTAGAATCCTCTCCCTCAGGCCATCAACATTAGGAACACACAAATGACCCTGAAGTCTCAGAACACCATCCTCACCCATAGTAACCTCGTTGGCACTATCGCGCCCCCTTTGTCCTTAAGCGGAGATCGGATTTATGACATTCTGACAACTACTTTTAAAGGAAGAGGGTTAAAATAAGAGTCGCCACCTAACGATTTTAAAGGTGCGTTAGGGCACCTAGAGTGATTAACTCAAGAGACTAGTTTGCATTACCAGAGATTGGGTAAGGGCTTGAAATTATCCCAAGGGGAAGGTATTAGGCACCCCTCAAAATCCACAACTGTGATTCCCGACCAAATGGTTTTCGTGAATTTGTACAATAAGCAAGTAGCAAGTAACGGCTCAAATAAGAGGGGATTTCAAATAAGCATCAGAAGTATTAACTTTTGAAAGAACTAGTAAGACATTTGAGAGAAAGTCATCCTAGGTTTGAAACAATATGGATCACATCAATGCAATACCCGATATGTCACTCCTCAAAGAGTGGCTACACATGGTATTAGCGCATCGGTCATCATATCCATATTCTACCCTTTCCCACCCCGTGAAGGTATTTTAAAACGTGTGTTGGTCTGGAACTCTATTGCCTGCTATTACCAGTCCCATCCTATCAGTCCTGGAGGAGGCTAGGACTACTATCCTAAAAGGGAAGTACTAGGCTGAACCCCTAGGTTTAAATGACAAAATTTTTAACGACAAGCAAAGACAGTTTGGACTAAAAATGTGGGAAAACACATAGAAGCAAATATGAGGCTCAGATATTCCTCCACAAGTTATGCACATATCAGCACGACTAAAACACAAGTAAGGTTTTAACTTCAGAACCTAAAGCATGATGTCTAGGCGAGAATACAATAGCGAGTTAGTTTATTACTACTTTTAGAGAAGGAATTGTACCAGTTTCAAACTATGGATTTCTTATCTGTAATTAACCAAACAATACACAGAAAAGAGGAATAGTTTTCCGGTTTAAACAAGTTTAATACCCGAGGCTTGCCTAGGCGTATTAAACTGATTCAGTTAGGCAATTTTAAGAGTCCAGTTTTAGACGATAGTTGTTAAGCAGGGGTGAGTCTGTTTTAATCTTAACCAGGATAAGGGAAAGAGTGTTAAAATGAATAAAGTTGTGATCCTAAAGGCATGACATCTAAACGCAAGCAAGGTGCAGCATGATGCAAAAAAGCTATACATGGTTTTCTGAATGCATATGCATTTTCAGCATCAGAATTTATTTTAGCAAGATCCATTTGTTAACACATTTGACTTAAAACAAAATGTACAGAGATATAATTCTTTGTTAAGTTGTTGAACCTAGCACATGATTTTCTAGGTGTTCATAGCAGTATGTTGATTTAACACAAGTTTTGGCACAAGTAACATGCTGAAAGTAACATCCTATGGGACATGATTTCTAAATGCAAGCTTTGGTAGCTAATGTTATTATTTCAGCCTAGCATAACAAGACTTCTAGGTGATGTAGTTGTGAGAATGCTCAAGTAGTAACATTATCACAATCATTTTTTTGTTGTTATTCAACTTTGAACATGATTTCTAAGCGGATATGAGCATGATGAGATGCTGAAATAAATAAACCTAAGTATCATGGTATCTAATGCATGAATGACATGTATTCCTAAGCATGGTGACTATTGCGCACATATATAAAATAAACCTACAAACATGGTTTCTACCCGTATCTATACTAAGCATGCATAATCCCACCCATTTTACTATCCAACACCAGAATCATTTTTATAATTAATTATTACAGACCAGTATTGCATGAACTACATAAGTAAACAAGGAAATAAAGAAGTTACACTATAGGGAGCATAACGATAGGCCCAAATCTCCAGATCCAATAATGCCATATGCAATGACCTTTCACAAGCCCCAGGTGTGTCAGAGTTCCTAGGGACCTCAGAGGATCCCAGGCAGTGCTCACACCCAAGTACCCAAGACAAGAATGAGTAAGTGTAGTGTAGGAATGCCATCCTTGTGTGTCAGAGTTCAATGGGTACTCAAATGGTCCCCAAGGCATTGCTCACACGAAGGGGGGGCTGAACTTAAGAAACTAGGAGTAGTGAGATGTGCTCATGATTCAGGGAGTTTAAGTAAAACATAGTTGAAGAGTAGTTTGAAAAGAAAAAGGACTTTTAATAAAACATCAGCTTTTTAGAATATGAGATTCAATTGTTGAAAGAAAAATAGTTTACAATTCAAACAGACAAAGCCAACATCACACAGGGGACCCATGATGGTCCAACATTCACAAACATGGGTGAGGGGGTTTGAGGAACAAGTAAACAGCCTGTGAGGCAAACAATTACACATAAACACATAATTAAAGGGGTTTTCTAAGGGTTCAGAGTATATGACTAAGTGTCAAATTAGAGCAACATATCAACTAAACAACTAACATCATGACTGGACTAACATATTAGACGTATGCATAGAGATACACATAAAGAACAAAGGCTGAGTGTAGAGAGACACATTGAGCATGCAGGATAAGGTAACAGAAGACATGTAAAAGAGATTCAGAGTTCTAATTGCATGTTGAACAACAGAAACACAAGTAGAAACATATAAGAAATGCCAAGAACTGAACTATGAATAGAAACATATTGGTTTGGATGACTGAAGATTAAATAAAGACATACCAATATGATGAAGAAAGCAATAATGCAAGCAAAGACAAGAGATGCATCTTAGTTGTGAAATCGAGTGCACAAAATCAGTTTTGTGTGTCTATGCCTGTGTGTGTAAGAGAGTTTTTGAACAGTCTCTTGTTCGTGTTTGGTTATTGAAAGACTAGAAGTATATATAGTTTGAAACTATGTAGCAAATAAGGCAAGAATCATAGTTAAGCGGTAATATATGGAACTATGTACCAATTATAATCAAACCAGTATAAGTAATCCTTTTAATTAAGGAGTTACTTCAAACGGTAATATGCAGACAATAAATAAAGAAGGAAATCATATAAGACTAAATATAGTATATAAGGAAATAGTTTTAGCATCACATAAGTAAAGAACATGTAATAGAGGCTGGGTTCAGCAAATTCTAATTAAGCAAAATATTTAGGAATCCGTTAATAGCATAGTCGACCATAAAATAAGGCAAGAAAATATTTTAGAAGTTGAAATCAGTAAGGAAATCATCACAAAAGATTGTTGAAAGGTATCAATTACAGGAAATTAGGAATTCAAACAGGAGTAGCATTAGCTAAAGGGAATTAACATAAATTGCAAACACATAATAGGCAAGGGAATCAAACTCGGAAACCCTAATAGGAACAGTAAGGTAAAAGAGTCACATAAAATCAAGGGTTCGAACTAGAACATAGTAGATGATTAAAGAGATTAACCTAACAAACATAATATAAGCGGGAGAAGCAGAAAAATAAGAGCCTTGATGAACATAATGGGATAAAATAACATAAACTCAGAATGCTTATGAGAAATAAACACACAGACAGGTTAAACGAACACATTATCAAAGGCAGACTCAAATACCCAGGATTTAGGGCTAAGAACTTTAGGGTTTTAGACATAAATAACTCAGATAAACGTTTGAACATAATGAAAATCACAGGATAATACTAAAATCGGAAGAAAAAGCCATTTTTAAAAGGGGTTATGAAACCCTAGTTTGAAGACGAAGATTGTTCAAAGTAGGAAAGCTTTTTATTTTGAAGAAAACATGTAGAAAAGCTTAGTAATATAGTAGATCTAAGGCAGATCTAGAAAAATTGAAAAGATATAGGGGTTAGGGTTCGTGGAACCCAGAGAAGTAAGAAAACCTTAAAGACGTCGCCTGCTCAAGCCGGAAAGGTTGTAGCTCTTACTCAGACGGCCAGGGGAGGGCGGAAAGTGTCTTGAGGGACCCTGAGAGGTGAGTGAACCACTCCATGTTCGCCTGAGGGCTTTAGGGCATCACTGGACCAGTACAAGATGAGCAAATAACCATGAGATGATGAAGAGCCATGGTTCCCGGTGAGAGAACTAGCCGGAGAAGATGAACAGAATCATCGGAAAGGGGAACGAGGGGAAGGTTCTAGAGAGAACCAGAGAGAATTAGGGAGGTAGAGAGAGAACGAGAGATAGCAAATGAGGGGTCGGCTTGGGGGTAATTGGGTTTAATTAAGGTAACGTTGATCTGGACCGTTGATCTCATTTGATCAACGGTTCAGACAAGGTATGGGGTTGGGCCAGGTAGGTTTTGGGTTGGATTAAATATGGGTTTTGGGTCAGGTGGGGTTGGGTTTAGAAATTGGCTAAAATTTAAATAAAATGGGCTAAACGTTAAATACCATTAAAATAAGATAATTAGTTAATTAAAATAGCTAATAATTGTGTAAAATAGGATTAAAACCCCATAAATGAAATTAAGATAATTAAAAAAATATAAAAAGATCAGTTGTTGCTTTTAAATGGTATAAATGCACATTTGTGCTATAATTGCAAAAAATGTTATAATTAGCTAAATAATACCAATATTGGCCAATTTGTGAAATAATTAAATCCTAATGGAATTAAATAGGATCATCAATAATACATTGAGTAAGAAAATGTCTTGAAATTATTTATAACATCATTTATGAATAATTATGGAATATAGAATATTAAGTAAACAGGAAAATAATTTGATAAAAATACGAAAAATTATGGGAAAACATCAATTACTATAGAGAGTGATTTTTAAGGTATATATGCAAATTTGAAAATAATTTGAGGAAAAATTGGGTATCAACAGCTACCCTTCTTTACCCGGAAAGGATGAAAAAGTTGTCGGGTAAAGATATGATGGCCAATGTTTGACCGAGTGGAAATAGTATGAAAGATTCAGACCGCACCCTGGCTTCCGAGTTGCCTACATATCCCTGGTTTTACAGGAATCAGGCCGTATGTAGTTCGGGAGTCACCAGCGAAGTATACCAGTGACGTTTTATATGGATGGACGCAAGGTGCGAGGCAAGGTGAACAGAATGGCTTACGGGATAGTTAGGAGAACTGGAGCGATCCGCTCCTGCCTGGCTGGCTATTGCTAGCCGGATTTCCTGCAAATGAATAACAAGCATATATTGTGCGTAATTTAAACATGATGCAAATTCCCATTGGACTATGAATGCTGTCTTTGGACGGTTGAGGATGACGTCCTTAGACCATGATGTCCTGGGCCATGAATCGCTTGATGCGAGATTCGCATGCTATGAAATGATGTTCTCGGGCCATGAAGATGGTGCCTCCGAACCATGATGCCTTTGAATAATGATATGCAAACTGATAAAAGAGATCCTTAGGCCATGAAATGATGTTCTCGGGCCATGAAGATGGTGCCTCCGAACGATGACGCCTTTGGATAGGTTGGCGATATTTCAGCCCATGAGAATGCAATAGTATGATGCTAACAAGACAAAGCTTAGTCTTGCGAATTAAAGGGGCATAGCTTAGCCCGAAAGGAAGCGAAGTAAATGATGACAGAGATAGTTATTGCTTTGAAAAGTAAATAGGAGGAAACGTTAGCCTCGGAAGGTAGGATGGTAGCCTTATGCAAATGAAGATGGAGGTAGCGTTTAACCTCGGAAGGCAGAATAGTAGCCTTATGCAAGAAATAAATGCATATGCAGATGGAGACAACATTTAGTCTCGGAAGGCAGAAAGGTAGCCTTATGCGATGTAGATGCAGATGGAGACAACGTTTAGTCTCGGAAGGCAGAAAGGTAACCATATGCGATACAGATGCAGATGGAGACAACGTTTAGTCTCGGAAGGCAGAAAGGTAACCTTATGCGATGCAGATGCAGATGGAGACAACGTTTAGTCTCGGAAGGCAGAAAGGTAGCCTTATGCGATGCAGATGCAGATGGAGACACCGTTTAGTCTCGGAAGGCAGAAAGGTAGCCTTATGCGATGCAGATGCAGATGGAGACAATGTTTAGTCTCGGAAGGCAGAAAGGTAGCCTTATGCAATGCAAATGCAGATGGAGACAACGTTTAGTATTGAAAGGTAGAAAGGTAGCCTTATGCAGTGTAAGCGCAAAAAATGAAAATGCATATAGGACTTCTTAGCTGGTGATAAATTGCGGCGATATGATTGTTGTGAATTTTGCGATAAGTGAAGTGCTGTTTGTGATGATAATAAATGTCGGTGTGTGATACGAACTTGAGAAGTGTGTCTTTGAGCAATGTGTGTTCTTTGGGAAGATAATATGTTTTGGGGCCTTTGCGATCTTTGTGCCTGCATCCAAAGAAAAATCATGAGTTCTGTAAGGGGAAAGGTTAGTTCGCGTTCTCGCTAGCTTTACTTGACTTGCTCACTTGATCGTGATAATATTGTCTGTATCACTGGGGTAGCGTTTGCTAAACAAGCTGTTTAAGTAAAAATAAATATGCATGATTTTGTAAAGATATGATATAAACATATAATCTAAAATAGCTTTAGATGAACTGACGGCCGAGACGCGGTCCGAGACATTGCAACCTCTCTTGCCACGAATTTTGAGGATCCTCCTCAAAATTCTTCTCCAGTTGATGGGTGAATACTTCTAGTTGTTGCTCGTGCGGTGATCGGCTGAACTTGCTTCAGAATTTTGAAGGTCCTCCTCAAAATTCTGCACCAGTTTCCATTCATGGGGAAAATGAATTTTTTATTGAATTGTGACCGAACCCATAGGGTTGCCTACGTATCCCCTCTTAAACGAGAATTGGGTCAAGTGTAGTTCAACTTACTTTGTTGACAAAAGCATATGGAATTACACATAGTAGCGCTTGAATGCATCTGAATTGATTGGTTTTGGCCGAACTTCTCCGTCCATTTCCGCAAGTATGAGTGCTCCTCCTGTCATCACTCTGTGAACCATGTATGGACCCTGCTAGTTGGAAGAGAACTTCCCTTTGGCTTCATCTTGATGTGGAAAGATTTTCTTTAGCACCAACTTCCCTTGTGTGAATCGTCTTGGTTTGACTTTCTTGTTGAAGGCTCTGGTAATTCTGTTCTGGTAGAGTTGACCATGACAAATTGCGTTCATTCTCTTTCCGTCTATGAGGGCTAGTTGCTCATATCGGCTCCTTACCCATTCCGCGTCGCTGAGCTCAACTTCTTGTACAATTCTTAGAGATGGAATCTCAACCTCGGCAGGAATAACAACCTCTGTACCATAAACCATCATATAGGGAGTTGCCCCGGTTGATGTGCGTACTATGGTGCGATAGCCCAGTAAGGCGAATGATAACTTCTCATGTCATTGCTTGTGCCTTTCTATCATATTCCTTAGTATCTTCTTGATGTTTTTGTTAGCGGCTTCTACAACTCCATTCATCTGAGGTCTGTAAGTTTTGGAGTTCTTGTGTTTGATCTTGAATGTTTCACACATGGCTTTCATCAAGTCACTATTGAGACTAGAACCATTGTCGGTGATGATTGACTCTGGAACTCTGAACCGACAAAAAATGCGGTTGCGGAAAAAGTCGGCCATGACTTTCTTGGTAACTGCTTTGTAGGAGGATGCTTCGACCCATTTAATAAAGTAATCAATGGCAACCAGAATAAACCTGTGTCCGTTGGAGGCAGCAGGCTCGATTGGTCCAATGGCGTCCATGCCCCAGGCGGCGAACGATAATGGTGAACTTGTTGCATTAAGCTCACTCGGAGGTACCTTTATCATATCCCCATGCATCTGACAGCGGTGGCCTTTTCGGACGTACTGGATGCAGTCTGTTTCAATGGTCATCCAGAAGTAACCAGCTCAGAGTATGTTTTTTTCTAGAACAAAGCCGTTCATATGTGGGCCGCATGTCCCAACATGAATTTCCTCTAGTAGTTTTGATGCTTCTTTTGCATCGACACACCTTAATAACCCCAAATCAGGAGTCCTCCTATACATGATTCCTCCACTGTGAAAGAAATTATTAGACAATCTGCAAAGTGTGCGTTTCTGAGTGGCGTTTGCAAGTTCTGAGTATTCTTCTTTTGCCAAATATTCCTTGATGTCATGGAACCAAGGATTTTCATCCGCTTCTTCTTCAACATGGGCACAGTAGGCCAGCTGATTATGAATTTTCACTGGAATGGGATCAATGAAAGTTTTGTCTAGATGCTGAATCATAGATTACAAGGTAGCAAGAACATCGGCGAACTCATTCTGGATTCTAGGGACATGCCAGAACTCTATCTTTGTGAACCTTTTTCTCAACTCCTGAACGTGATGTAGGTAGGGTAGTATCTTGGAATATTTGGTTGCCCATTCTCCTTGTACCTGATGTACCAATAGATCTGAGTGACCAATCACTAACAGCTCCTCGACGTTCATGTCAATGTCCATGTTAAGCCCTAAGATACATGCCTCGTATTCAGCCATGTTGTTGGTGAAGGGGAAACTGAGCTTGGTAGATACCGGATAATGCTAGCCGGTCTGTGATACTAAGACTGCTCCGATACCGACTCCTTTGAAGTTTGTTGCGTCATCAAAAAACATCCTCCAACCGTCGTAGGATTTTGCAATGTCTTCTCCTACGAATGATACTTCTTCATCGGGAAAATACGTTTTCAGGGGTTCATATTCTCCGTCCACTGGATTCTCAGCCACATGGTCTGCTAATGCCTGTCCCTTGACCGCTTTTTGAGTTACATAAATAATGTTGAACTCACTCAGCGGGACTTGCCACTTGGCTAGCCTGCCAGTGGGCATGGGTTTCTGAAAGAAGTACTTTAATGGATCACTCCTTGATATGAGATATGTTGTGTAGGCATAGAAGTAGTGTCTCAAATTCTAAGCGACCCAAGTCAAAGCGCAGCAAGTGCGTTCCAGCAAAAAATACCGGGCCTCATACAGAGTGAACTTCTTGCTGAGATAGTAAAAGGCTTGCTCTTTCCTTCCTGTTTCGTTATGTTGCCCCAGAACGCAACTGAAAGCTCCATCTAGTACGACAAGGTAGAGTAGCAGGGATCTACTTGGCTCAGGTGGTACCAAGACCGGCGGTGTGGATAGATACTCCTTGATTCTATCGAAAGCTTTTTGACAATCCTCGGTCCACTTAGTCGCAGCGTCCTTCTTTAGCATTTTGATGATCGGCTCGAAGATGACTGTAGATTGTGCTATGAATTGGCTAATGTAATTGAGCCTCCCCAAGAAACTTATAACATCTTTCTTGTTCTTTGGCGGTGGTAGTTCTTGAATGGCCTTGACCTTTGACGGATCCAATTCTATTCCCCGGTGGCTCACAATGAATCCCAGCAACTTCCCAGGAGGAACCTCGAATGTACACTTTGCGGGGTTCAACTTCAGATTATATTTTCTCAACCTATTGAAGAACTTCCTCAAATCTTCCTTGTGATCAGCAACTTTCTTTGATTTGATAATGACGTCGTCCACATACACCTCGATCTCTTTGTGAATCGTGTCATGGAATATGGTAGTCATGGCTCTCATGTAGGTGGCCCCTGCATTCTTTAAACCGAACGACATCATTTTGTAATAGTACACTCCCCACGGCGTGATGAACGCCGTTTTCTCAACATCTTCCTCATCCATCAAAATTTGATGATAACCAGCGAAGCAATCTACGAAGGACTATAGCTCATGTTTGGCGTAGTTGTCAATTAGAATGTGTACGTTTGGCAAGGGGAAGTCATCTTTCGGACTGGCCCGTTTGAGATTCCGGTAGTCGACACAGACTCTGACCTTCCCGTCTTTCTTCGTCACATGTACGATGTTGGCTAACCATGTTGGGTATTCAACTACCCGAAGAAATCTTTGGCGTTGATCTGTTTGGTAACTTCTTCTTTGATTTTCAAACTCATATCAGGTTTGAACTTTCTGAGCCTTTGCTTTACTGGTGGACATGTCAGATTGGTCGGCAGTTTGTGATCCACAATGGACATACTTAGACCAGTCATGTCATCATACGACTAGGCAAATATGTCCTCATACTCCCTTAAAAACTATGTATACTCTTTCTTTTCTGACGGCGACAAATGAATACTGATCCGTATTTCCTTGACGTTTTCAGAATCTCCCAAGTTGACAACCTCAGTCTCATCTAATATGGACTTAGGTCTATTTTCAAAGTTTTCTACCTCTTTAATAATTTCGTCGGGTATATTGTCTTCGTCTGAATCAATGTCCGTTTGTTGCGTTGCCTCATTGCACGTCACAGTCATCGGTTCATCAAGTAAAGTAATAGTAATGCTATATAGATAAAGTAATGAGAGAAAACGATAAAAATAAATATTGGATTCATAAAGAAATTGAAAATGCTTTGATAAATTGAATAACTTGTTTTGAAAATTGAAGATCTTATTGCGGGAAAGGAAAATTGTTTAGTAAATAATGTTTTTTTTAGCCTTGCTACCCCGAGGCTCGGTGGGCTTTGGTGGTCCTGATAGACCAGTTCCTGAGATATGTTCCCTCTCTTACTGCTTGTACGGAAGGGCCTTTCTCCCCATCCTCCTCGAGAACAACACAGCAATCCATATCGTTGTCTTCCAAACACAAATACCTCATCGGTGTAAGTGCTTACTCTTCATCTGATCCATAGATAATGTCGGCCTGCTTGAAGGTCTGCTCCAGATAAAGTATAGGCTACTCCAGAAGGTAGTGATGATCGTGCCATGGTGGTGACCAATTTTTGAATTCTTTCCATGTATACTTGTACCCCAGACCGAAAGTACCATATTTCTTGAGTTTTATGGGCTTCGTGATTCATTGGCGGTTCTTACCGATACCTTTACCTGGCTCGTATCCTCCCCAGTTCAGGATGCTCTCGATCTTGCTATCCAACCATTTGTCCTTGTCAATGGCATTGACTCCCTCAATATGGTGATAAGTTCCTCAATCAAGTTTTCTCTTTCCATCAATCACAGGGATAGTCTGGCGACTGTAGATAGGGTTGCTACCGTCACCGTGGATGATCACCTCTTGGTGGTTCCACTCGAATTTCACCTCCTGATGTAGTGTTGATGCGACGGCCCCAGCGGCATGGATCCAGGGTCGTCCTAACAACAAGTTGTAAGATGCCGACATATCTATTACCTGGAAGTCCACCTCGAACCAAGTTGGTCCCATCTGTAGGCATAGACTGATTTCCCCCATGGTAGCTCTTTGAGACCCGTCGAAGTCTTTCACATTGATTGCTCCCTCTCTTATCTCATGTAGTCTTTACCCAATTTCTTGAGTGTTATCAATGGACAAATTTTAAGACTGGAACCTCCATCGATCAAGATCCTTGTGATGAAATGATTTTCACATTGCACGGGGATGTGCAATGCTTTGTTGTGTCCCAATCCCTCAGGTGGTAACTCGTCTTCATGAAAAGTAATTTTGTGACTTTCCAGTACCTGGCCCACCATGTTGGCCATTTCTCCACTAGTGATGTTGTTCGGCATGTATGCTTCGCTCAACACTTTTAATAAAGCATTTATGTGCGTCTTAAAATTCTGCAGCAACGAGAGAATAGATATATGCGCTGGTGTCTTGTTCAGTTGGTCGATGACCGAATACTCCTTAGCCTGTATTTTCCTCCAAAGATTATCGGAACCTGTTTCAATGAGAGGAGGGCAGTTGGCGGCTTGTTTGCTTGACTCGGCCAGATGTTTAGGGGTATAGACTATACCAGTTCTCGTCATACCCTGTGATGCGATGGCTTCCTCAGACCTGTTTTTACCTTTCCTTCTCGCCTCGGCTGTATAATCCCAAGGGATAGCATCTGAATAGAATTCTGTGGTTGACATTGCTACTTGAATCGGCGTGGCCATTCTTACTTCAACCGGAGTGTATGTTAGGGGTGGCAGGACTGCAACCTCGAGTGGTGCTGGTGCGTTTGCTGCAGATACAAACTCAACTTCAATTGGCATTGGTGCCTTCGCCTTTGCAGGCGGCGCTGCTTCAAACTCAAGTGGGATAGACATATTCACCTCGGCATTCTCAGATGGATGAATCTGTACTATGATCGGGTTGAGAGTGACTGCAGGTTTCTTTGGGTCATCGCCTTATGCGATCAACCTGATTGTCCCCTTGGGATCCCAATCATCATCTATTTAAATCATATGGATACCTTCACCCTTATGGTCTGGTAAAGGGTTATTGCGTACATTCAGAGCGGGGTCTTTTGCCATAATAATATTATTATCAATGAGCGTCTGTATCTTATCTTTCAGAGAGCGGCATTCTTCGATGGTGTGTCGTTTCATGCCAGAATGGTATGCATATGATTTGTTTGGGTTAACCCACTGAGAAGGGTTCTCAGTGGTGGCAGCAGGTATAGGTGTAACATAACCAACAACTTTGATTTTTTTCATACAAGTGGTCGATGGGCTCGGCTATGGCAGTATATTGCTTTGGAGGGCGCGATCAAAGTTAGGGTGAGGCCTAGGGAAGTTTTGAAGGGTAGGGGGTGATTGATAGTAAGGTGGATGGGAATTATAGGTGTTGTAGACGAGAGCGGGTTGTGAATATCTATGTGGGGTAGGTTGATATGTGGGTGGTGGAGATTGGTATGCAGGCGGTAGAGGTGAGGGTGCTTGGTAGTTCGGGGTTGGCTGATATGTGAAGGGAGGTGTTGGGTAGACTTGGTATTTGGGCGGGGATTTTTCTTGTTGTGCAACCATCACGGCTCCCACGTCTCTCTTCTTAGACACACCACCGGACTGTAAAGCCTTGTTAGTGGCTTGCAAACTTCAAAATTTGTAACTATACCGTTCTTGATACCTTCTTCAATTCGCTCTCCTAATTTGATAATGTCGGAGAACTTGTAGCCTTCGACCATCATTAGCCGTTAATAATATTTAGGGTTCTGAGCTCGGACAAAGAACTTGTTCATCTGGTCTTCCTCTAAATAATGTCTGACTTTAGCAGCTTCCGACCTCCAACGAGTAGCATACTCGCGAAAGGTTTCATTGGGTTTCTTCTTCAAGTTTTGGATGTAGAACACATCTGGTGTGTTCTCTGTATTGAATCTAAACCTATACATGAAGTCTGTTGCCATGCCTACCCAGTTGGACAATTACTTAGGGTCTTGGATGATGTACCAAGACAGTGCGTCTCCCTTCAGACTCTTCATGAATAGCTTCATGCGGATCCTTTCGTCTTTTCCTACGCAAACAAACTTATCACTGTAGGTCCTCAGATGGACCCTCGTATCACTAGTGCCGTCAAACATCTCGAACTTTGGAGGTTTGTACCCCTCGGGTAGTTCGACATCAAGTTGTATACAGAGATCTTCATAGTTCAAACCTTCAATTCCCTTGACTCCCTCAACACCCTGGAATCGGCTAGTCAGCTTTCTAAGTTCCTCAGCCAGATTTTTGATAAGCAAGTCCTTCTCATTAGAATCGGATGTATGTGATATAGGCAAAATGGAATGGGTCACAGTTTCCACGTAGATGGGATTGTTGTAGGCATGGAAATGCTCCTTCGTGGGGTTTTGTGGTTCGTGGATGGATGGTGGAGTGTTGTTGTGGCAAGTGTTGCATGGTGCAGGGAGAGTTTGGTTCTTTGGGGAAGTGGCGTTATGGTGAGGTGCAAGGTGATTTGGTTGTTTTGGGATATTCTGTGATGGTTTAGGGTTGATGTCAGGGACGTTGAGGGAAAATGACAGATTGGCCAGATTCCGGACCTGGTCGAGCTCCTCTTTAAATTTCAGCAATTTCTGTTCTAATGGTGACATATTTTCATGCAAGACTTGAATACCCTGGCCGTCAATGGCCTCTACCTGTTCAACCGTATTTTCCTTCCTGATACCGCTGGATTCTGCCATCTGACTTTTGCCCTTGTTTCTACCTTTGGGAGGACTGAGAGGAGGAGTAGGTGGAGGCCCTTTGGATCTTGTGCGGTAGGTGGATGATGCCAGAATGCACGAACCAACCTTTTGGGAAGGGGATAATAACTAAAAGAGAAACAAAACAAAAGGTAACCGAGTCAGTGAGGATTATGAAACATATTGCAGAAATTAAACACGTAATGCTGAAATGTAAAGCGTATCCTAAGTTGGGGGCCTCTTTGTGCCCGAGGTAGGCCTAGCGACAAATTGATTTAGAGAACTTAAAATGCTAAATGCCTCATTTTATTGATAGAAAATAGACAAATCTTTAAAATGACTCAAAATATGCGAAAATAAAAGGCACTAATGGCCATAGGCCTTATTACATTAATGAAGAAAAGAAGACACCCCTATCTACTTGGTCCCAGAAGGACCTTTCCCATATTCGGCATTCTTTCTTCCCTCGATTAGCTTTCCCAACTCGCGAAGTCCCAACAGTAGGTAGGTTCTGGCTAGGTATCCCCCTTCAGCTCTCTCAGCCTTCTGGCAAGTCTCGATCTTTTTGATGAATTTCTCCTCCAGTTCAACTATACCCTGCTCCAAGTATCCCAGCCTCTTGTTGGCGCTGATAGACATGTCTTTCCATTCCTCGACCAACCTTTTGTTGGACTCATGTATCTTGTGGTGATCATACTCACATTCACGGATCCTTTTGTGCAGTTGATTGTACTTGACTTGTGCTTTAGCTTTTTCGTCTATGACCGGTAACCTCGAACGAACATTGGCTCGTTTCGACTACCCAGATCTTATTCTAACCAACCAAGATAGAAAGGAGTTCAACCGGCGTGATACCTTGTAGTGCCATAGGTGCTGAGCTTGGCACTTGTGAGGGCTATCATCATTCTGAATGTCTGCTAAAAAATGACTCATTTTCTCGACCCTAGGTATGACCTGCTTCCTACCTGCTCACCTTATAACTCGTAGAGGGACGTAAGGGTATGTCCCCCTAAAACCAATCAGTGTCAGAAATGAAGCGTCTCAGACCGAATGATGAACTCGTATGTCGAAACCACTCAAACATCCATTGAACTTGATCCTCGGTTAAGTTACCAAATAACTCAACCCATCATTTGGCATTCTCCGGCTGAGCGAACATGTCGGGAATATAGTTCATTCGCTTTGGCTGATGGAAAGAGATGTGGTCATCCCAAATCCTTCAATGGATGTCTTGTCGGTATTCACCTTTTTGTAGATGTTCTATGAGCCATAGTTGGAGTAATAAGTTTCAACCTTCGAAATGCCTTGCTCCTCGTTGACACATTTCTAAGGCCCGATACATATTTGCGATGATCATGGGCATAATGCTGAAGTCCTGCCCGTCTATCCCTTCCATTAGCGTCTTAGTTACCATGGACAACCTAGTATGGATTCTTTCCTTCTTCATTGGGAACACAATCAAACCCAAAAAACACACCATAAACACGAACACTCGGCGATGGATAAGTCCCAGAGAGGTGATGGCAAACTCGTCTTGGTAGGTTCGGTACGATTTTCTGTGACCGTACCTTTCATATAAATAGTCGAAAGGGATGTATGAATCCTTCAGACACACCAATTCTGGATTCTTCTTCAGACCCATCATTTTGAGGAAACACTTGCCCGTGCGGTTTTCAGGCATCAGCAACCCCGGAGATTCCCAAGATAGACCGGCCAATCCTCTTATCTCTTCTAATAAAGGTGTCATTTCAAGGTTCCCAAAGCGGAACACGGGCCTATCGCAATCCCAAAATAGAGTAGCAACCTCTATCATCATTTTGTTTGGCTGGATATCTAAAAGAGATGGTAGATTGCCCGGGTGTTTTCTGATGAGAGTTTCGTCACTAGAGTGGAGGTCTTCCCACCAATTCAGCAGCCTAGGGTGAATATTGGAGACCATGCCGAATCTAGGGACTTCATGCCTCATTTTCTGCAAAAAAGACAAGGTTAGGCCCTTTACCCCCACCAGACTCGACTATTTAACACCAATAATTAGCAGGAATCATTTAGTTCTCCAAATAAATGCACAGAGCGTGAGGGTGTCCGTTTGGGTTCTAGGGAAACCCAATGGACTTTGGACAAAGTTGTCTTAAAGGCTATTGTGCGGACAACACGTTAACCTGGCTAAGTTTGACCATGATGCATGCAACAGTATAACGGAGTAAGGTTTCTATGAGGTTTTATACTGGTACCCTTAAGTGGACAACTCAAGGGGGAACGCACAGAAGTGTCGACTGCACCAATGATCGACTAGTTTTACCGCAAATATGCCTTTCCAAATTAAGGGGTAGTAATATAGGAATAGCGCAACCACTCATTGTAAGCGTTGCTATAGTATTTTGTTTGGCATGAGTGGAATATGAATGTTGAGCATGGTATGCAATAAATAAGCATTTAAACAGGTAGTCATGTATTTGCACGTTAAGGAAAGTGGTAAATACAATAGTTATGATTGAAAGTAAGTACAAAAAGAAAACAAAGAGACATGTCAGTTTTGTTCATGTGAAATAAATACCTGAAAGAACTAAGCAATTAATGGTATGTAACAAAGGATAGGAAAGATGCGAGTATTAAACAAGTTAAAGGTACAAATTCACGAAACAATTTGCAATGGTAAAAGCCTAGGTATAATCCCCATTAGAGTTGCTATGCTGTCGCGACCCCTTTTTCCTTAAGCGGAGATCGGGTTTATGACATCCTGACAACTCCTTTTAGAGGAAGAGGGTTAAAAGAAGAGTCTCCAACTAACGATTTTAAAGGTGCGTTAGGGCACCTAGAGTGATTAACTCATGAGACTAGTTTGCATTACCAGAGATTGGGTAAGGGCTTGAAGTTATCCCAAGGGGAAGGTATTAGGAACCCCTTAGTATCCACAACTGTGGTTCCCGGCCAAATGATTTTCGTGAATTTGTACAATAAGCAAGTAGCAAGTAACGACTCAAATAAGAGGGGATTTCAAATAAGCATCAGAAGTATTAACTTTTGAAAGAACTAGTAATACATTTGAGAGAAAGACATCCTAGGTTTGAAACAATATGGATCACATCAATGCAATACCCGGTATGTCACTCCTCAAAGAGGGGCTACACGTGGTATTAGCGCATCGGTCATCATATCCATATTCTACCCTTTCCCACCCCGTGAAGGTATTTTAAAACGTGTGTTGGTCACGAACTCTATTGTGTGCTATTACCCGTCCTATCCTACCAGTCCCGGATGAGGCTAGGACTACTATCCTAAAAGGGAAGTACTAGGCTGAACCCTTATGTTTAAAGGACAAAATTCTATACGACAAGCAAAGATAGTTAGGACTATAAATATGGGAAAACACATAGAAGCAAATATGAGGCTCAGATATTCCTCCACAAGTTATGCACATATCAGCACGACTAAAACACAAGTAAGGTCTTTAGCTTCAGAACCTAAGCATGATGTTTAGGCGAGAATACAGTAGCGAGGTAGTTTATTACTACTTTTAGAGAAGGAACTGTACCAGTTTCAGACTATGGATTTCTTATATGTAATTAACCAAACAATACACAGAAAAGAGGAATAGTTTTACGGTTTTAACAAGTATAACACCTAAAGGCTTGCCTAGTCGTATTAAACTAATTCAGTTAGGCAATTTTAAGAATTCAATTTTAGACGATAGTTGTTAAGAAGGGGTGAGTCTATTTTAATCTTAACTAGGATAAGGGAAAGAGTGCTAAATTGAATAAAGATGCGATCCTAAAGGCATGATATCCAAATGCAAGCAAGGTGCAGCATGATGCAAAAAACCTATACATGGTGTTCTGAATGCATATGCATTTTCAGCATCAGAATTTATTTTAGCGAGATCAATTTGTTAACACATTTGACTTAAAACAAAACGTACATAGATATAATTCTTTTTTAAGTTGCTGCACCTAACACATGATTTTCGAGGTGTTCATAGCAGTATGTTGATTTAACACAAGATTTTGGCACAACTAACATGCTGAAAGTAACATCCTATGGGACATGATTTCTAAATGCAAGCTTTGGTAGCTAATGTTATTATTTCAGCCAAGCATAACAGGACTTCTAGGTGATGTAGTTGTGAGAATGCTGAAGTAGTAACATTATAACAGTCATTTTTTGTTGTTATTCAACTATGAACATGATTTCTAAGCGGATATGAGTATGATGAGATGCTAAAATAAATAAACCTAAGTATCATGGTATCTAATGCATGAATGACAGGTATTCCTAAGCATGGTGACTATTGCGCACATATATAAAATAAACCTACAAATATGGTTTCTACCCGTATCTATACTAAGCATGCATAACCCCACCCATTTCACTATCCAGCCCCAGAATCGTTTTTACAATTAATTATTACAGACCAGTATTGCATGAATTACATAAGTAAACAAGGAAATTAAGAAGTTACACTATAGGGAGCCTAACAATAGGCCCAAATCTCCAGATCCAATAATGACATATGCCATGACCTTTCACAAGCCCCGGGTGTGTTAGAGTTCCTAAGAACCTCAGAGGATCCCAGGCAGTGCTCACACCCAGGTACCCTAGCCAAGAATGAGTAAGTGCAGTGTAGGAATGCCAGCCTTGTGTGTCAGAGTTCAATGGGCACTCAAATTGTCCCCAAGGCAGTGCTCACACGAAGGGGGGGCTGAACTTAAGAAACTAGGAGTAGTGAGATGTGCTCATGATTTAGGGAGTTTAAGTAATACATAGTTGAAGAATAGTTTGAAAAGAAGAGGGACTTTTAATAAAAAAATCAGCTTTTTAGAATAAGAGATTCAGTTGTTGAAAGAAAAACAGTTTACAATTCAAACAGACAAAGTCGGCATCACACAGGGGACTCATGATGGTCCAAAAATCACAAACAAGGGGGTTTGAGGAACAAGTACACAGCCTGTGAGGCAAACAACTTACACATAAACACATAATTAAAGGGGTTTTCTAAAGGTTCAAGGGATATGACTAAGTGTCAAATTAGAGCAACATATCAACTAAACAACTAACATCATGACTGGACTAACATATTAGACGTAGGCATGGAAATACACATAAAGAACAAAGGCTGAGTGTAGAAAGACACATTGAGCATGCAGGATAAGGTAACAGTAGACATGTAAAAGAGATTCAGAGTTCTAATTGCATGTTGAACAGTAGAAACGCAAGTAGAAACATATAAGAAATGTCAAGAACTGAACTATGAATAGAAACATATTGGTTTGGATGACTGAAGATTAAATCAAGACATACCAGTGTGATGAAGAAAGCAATAATGTAAGCAAAGACAAGAGATGCACAATGAGAGTTGCACAAAATCAGTTTTGTGTGTCTATGCATGTGTGTGTAAGAGAGTTTTTGAACAGTCTCTTGTTCGTGTTTTGTTATTGAAAGACTAGATGTATATATAGTTTGAAACTATGTAGCAAATAAGACAAGCATCATAGTTAAGCAGTAATTATGGAACTATGTACCAATTATAATCAAATTAGTATAAGTAATCCCTTTAATTAAGGAGTTACTTCAAACGGTAATATGCAGACAATAAATAAAGACAAAAATCATATAAGACTGAATATAGTATATAAGGAAATAGTTTTAGCATCACATAAGTACAGAACATGTAATAGAGGTTGGGTTCAGCAAATTCCAGTTAAGGAAAATATTTAGGAATCAATTGATAGCATAGTCGACCATAAAACAAGGCAAGAAAATATTTTAGAAGTTGAAATCAATAAGAAAATCATCACAAGAGATTGGTGAAAGGTATCAATTACAGGAAATTAGGGATTCAAACAGGAGTAGCATTAGCTAAAGTGAATTAACATAAATTGCAAACACATAATAGGCAAGGGAATCAAACTCGGAAACCCTAATAGGCACAGTAAGGTAAAAGAGTCACATAAAATCAAGGGTTCAAACTAGAAAATAGTCGATCATTAAAGAGATTAACCTAACAAACATAATATAAGCGGGAGAAGCAGAGAAATAAGAACCTTGATGAACATAATGGGATAAAATCACATAAACTCATAACGCTTATGAGAAATAAACACACAGGCAGGTTAAACGAACACATTATCAAAGCTATACATAGATTCCCATGATTTAGGGATAAGAATTTTAGGGATTTAAACATAAATAACTCAGATAAACGTTTGAACAAAATGAAAATCACAGGATAATACTAAAATTAGAAGGAAAAGCCATATTTAAAAGGGGTTATGAAACCCTAGTTTGAAGACGAAGATTGTTCAAAGTAGGAAAGCTTTTTATTTCGAAGAAAACGTGTAGAAAATCTTAGTAATATCGTAGATCTAAGGCAGATCTAGAAAAAATCGAAAAGATATAGGGGTTAGGGCGTGATGACCCAAAAGGTCATCCTAAGTAATTCTAGCTAAATCTGTGTTCTGAGGACCCGAAAGCCTCTGTTAATCTCACCTCGATATGCGTGCGCAGCCCGGGCGTGTAGCCAGGAAGTCTTTATGTTGAAATTTGATGAAAATGGAATTTTAGGATAATTAAATGAATAAAGTTGACTTTGGTCAACATTTTTGATAAACGGACCCGGACCCGTGATTTGACGGTCCAGGAGGGTCCGTAGGAAAATATGGGACTTGGGCGTATGCCCAGAATCGAATTCCGAGGTCCCAAGCCCGAGAAATAAATTTTTAAAGAAAATTGTTTTCTGAAAAAAATAAAGGATTTTGAAAATGAATTATTATGTGAAAATCGTGTTACCAGGCCCGTATTATGGTTCTGGAGCGCGGAACAGGTTTATTATATGTTATGTGACTTATCAATGAAGTTTGGTGTAAAACGGACTTGGAATGATGTGTTTCGGATCAAAATTGGTAAAATTAAGCTTTATGAAGTTTTAAGAAAATTCTATGAGTTTTAAGGTTTAATTCCTTGTTTTTGATGATATTTTGGTGATGTAAAAGCCTGAATAAGTCCATAGGATGATTTGGGAGTCGTGTGTATTCTTGGTTTTGAGCCCCGAGGTCTCGGGTGTGTTTCGGGTAGGCGTCGGGGTGCTAACGTGTTAGAAAAATCTGGTTTTTTTGTGGCTGTTGCTGGTGTTTCAGGTTTTGCTCTATGCGATCGCAAAGGGACCTACGTGATCGCATAGAGATAGGTGAAGGGGGAGTTCAGTTCCTCTATGCAATCGCATAGCACTGTTCGCGATCGCATATAGGTATAGGATGTCTGGGCGGGGGCTGGCTAGGTACTCTACGCGACCGCAAGGTCTAGTTCGCGATCGCACAGGGTGGGGTCCTTGGGCTATGCGATCACAATCACTTCTTCACGATCGCAGTGAGGGGGGATCCCAGGCTCTTCTTCGCGATCATATTCTTTCAGCCGCGATCGCAGTGCGTGGGAACCAGACTCTCCGCGATCGCAATCCCATTCCCGCGATCGCGATACACATTTTTGCCCAGTTATTTAAAAGGCCAAAAGAAACAGAATGTTCATTACGGGAATTCCACATTTTGCACCATCTTCTTCCTCTCCAAGCCCCATTGACGACCTCTAAGCCATTCTACCTCCATAACCACTTGGGTAAGTGACTTTCACTCTAAATACTTCCATTTTCCTTCATCAAACAATAGAATCTAGGTCTAAATCATGAAATCAAAGTAGAAATTAGGGGATTTGGGTAGAGTTAGGTTTTTGGGAAAATT
>ML297603.1:31515-83669 GCA_005239495.1 Nicotiana undulata
ACTACCTATGAAATGTGTGTCAAGCATGCCCATGAGTCTATTTTAATAGAAATTGCAGTATTTCTTCCATGTTTAGCATATTATGAGATTGTCTTTACTTGGTAATTTATTCTTGATTGAAAGTATTGGCTGTTGAGCTTGAGAAGTGTTGATACGAATGATAATCCAAGTGTAGAGTATGCGATTGAGGTGATTGGTTATAGCTGAGACCTTTGTCGGGCATTTATTGAGTTATTAATTGTTGTTTTTCCCCTTGCCGGGTGTTTTGAACTGTCAATTTCCACTATGCTGTACTCCTTGCCATTATATCTGTTATTGTTTGGTGAGGAAGAGTGTAAAGCACGAATAGTGATGCCGTGCCGTGATATCTGATTACATTGCATAGTGAGGAAGAGTGTAAAGCACGAAGGGTGATGCCGTGCCATGATTCATATTGATTATAAGCACGAAGGATAATGTCGTGCCATGACTTTTATTGATTATAAGCACGAAGGTTAATGTCGTGCCATGATACATTGTACATTGCATTGTGAGGAAGAGAGTAAAAGCACGAAGGGTGATGTCGTGCCATGATATTTGATTACATTGAATAGTGAGGAAGAGTGTAAAGCAAGAATGGTGATGTCGTGCCATGATACTTGATTACATTGCATTGTGAGGAAGAGAGTAAAAGCACGAAGGGTGATGCAGTGCCATTATTTACATTCTGTTACTTATACTTGTTTCGTTGGCTATTGTGTTAGATTGCCTCCCTTGCTTACTTCTATCTGTCAATTTGACTGCTTCAATTCACTTGATCCCCTTACTGCTCCCGTATCCCTTACTTGTCTGCTTATCTCTTGCCTTGTATTATCCCTGTTACCTACTATAGAATAGGACAAATTATCGTTATTGTCAAATCTATCCTCGTCACAACTTCGGCCGAGGTTAGGTTCGGCACTTACTCAGTACATGGGGTCGGTTGTACTGATGCTACAATGACCTTCTTAATGTTGTGCAGATCCTGCATCCGGACCCAGTGGACCGCATTGAGGGAGTCACCTTCAGTCCACCCAGAGCTTCAAGGTATACCGCTGGCATTGGTGGGCCTTGGTGTCTCTCCTGCATTTGGATTCCTTATTGTCTTACTTTTTCTCCTAGTTTCAAGACAATTATATATTTCTTTTCAGACTCTGTATTTAGCACTCAGTTTAGATAGTCCGTGAGGTTGTGACACCCCGGTTTTGGGATTATGCGACGTTGTTATCTTTACTATGTCATTACGTATTTTCAGAGTATGGTTACATTTCCGCTGTTAAAGTTATGAAGTATGTTCGTTATTTCAGTTAAGATTTGAAGGGTATTAAATTTTACTATTGTTGGATTGATTTTAAAAATATTAACGTGTAGTTTATGTTGGCTTGTCTAGTGGGTTCAACGTTGGACGCAGTCACGGTCTGAAAGGTGGGATTTCGGGTCGTGACATTGGGTTTCGTGGAACCTAGAGAAGTAAGAAAACCTTAAAGACATCGCCGGCTCAAGCCGGAAGGTTGTAGCTCTTACTCAGATGGCCAGGGGAGGCCGGAAAGTGGCTTGAGGGACCTTGAGAGGTGAGTGAACCTCTCTAGGTTCTCCTGAGAGCTTTAGGGCATCATTGGACCAGTGCAAGATGAGCAAATAACCATGAGATGATGAAGAGCCATGGTTTCCGGTGAGAGAACCAGTCGGAGAAGATGAACGGACTCATCGAAAAGGGGAACGAGGGGAAGGTTCTAGAGAGAACTAGAGAGAATTAGGGAGAGGGAGAGAGAGAACGAGAGATAGCAAATGAGGGGTCGACTTGGGGGTAATTGGGTTTAATTAAGGTAACGTTGATCTAGACCGTTGATCTCATTTGATCAACGGTTCAAATCAGGTATGGGGTTGGGCCAGGTTATTTATAGGTTTTGGGTTGGGTTAAGTATGGGTTTTGGGTTAGGTGGGGTTGGGTTTAGAAATTGGCTAAGATTTAAATAAAATGGGCTAAACGTTAAATACCCTCAAAAATAAGATAATTAATTAATTAAAATAGCTACTAATTATGTAAAATGAGATTAAAACCCCTTAAATGAAATTAATATAATTAAAAAAATATAAAATGATCAGTTGTTGCTTTTAAATGGTATAAATGCACATTTGTGCTATAATTGCAAAAATTGTTATAATTAGTTATATAATGCCAATATTGGCCAATTTGTGAAATAATTAAATCCTAATGAAATTAAATAGGATCATGAATAATACATTGAGTAAGAAAATATCTTGAAATTTTTTATAACATCATTTATGAATAATTATGGAATATAGAATATTAAGTAAACAGGAAAATAATTTGATAAAAATACAGAAAATTATGGGAAAATATCAATTACTATAGAGAGTGATTTTGAAGGTATATATGCAAATTTGAAAACAATTTGAGGAAAAATTGGGTATCAACATGCACCACCCTGAATCACTGTCTCCCGTAGCTTTGCCAAGCACGGATTATCAAACTGCGAGGCCTTAATCTCACCCAATAACGAAGACTGAGCCACCACGTGGGCAAGCACTTAACGGGGCTCTTAAAGGTCCAATCTCACTAGGCAATTAGCCAAGGGCTGAATGTCGAAGGCTAGAGGTCTCTCCTCTGCTGCAATAAACGCCAAACTACCCATACTCTCCGTCTTCCTGCTCAAAGCATCTGCTACCACATTTGCATTTCTCGGATGATAGAGAATGGTGATGTCATAATCCTTCAGCAACTCAAGCCATCTGCGCTGCCTCAAATTATTTGCTTGAACAAGTGCTGCAAGTTTCGGTGGTCCGTATAAACCTCACAAGACACCCCATACAAGTAGTGCCTCCAAATCGTAAGAGCATGAACAATCGCCGCCAACTCCAGATCGTGCACAGGGTAATTCTTCTCATGAACCTTCAGCTGGCGTGAAGCATAAGCAATAACTCTCCCCTCCTGCATCAACATACATCCCAAGCCAACGTGTGAAGCGTCAGAATATATTGTATACATCCCAGAACCGAAAGGCAATACTAGAACTGGTGCTGAGGTCAATGCTGTCTTGAGCTTCTGAAAGCTCGCCTCACACTCGTCGGACCATCGGAACGGGGCATTCTTCTGAGTTAATCTAGTCAGTGGGGCGGCAATGGATGAAAAGCCCTCCACAAATCGCCGATAGTAACCTGCTAGACCCAAGAAACTCCTGATCTCTGTAGCTGAAGTAGGACGTGGCCAACTCTGAACTGCCTCAATCTTCTTAGGATCAACCTTGATACCCTCTCCGGACACCACATGTCCCAAGAATGCCACGGAATCCAACCAAAACTCACACTTGGAGAACTTAGCATATATCTTCTGTTCTCGCAAAGTCTTGAGCTCCACTCTCAAATGTTGCTCGTGCTCTCTCAGGCTACGTGAGTAAATTAGAATGTCATCAATGAAGACAATGACAAAATAATCAACATACGGCCTAAACACCTTGTTCATCAAATCCATAAATGATGATGGGGAATTAGTCAAGCCAAAGGACATCACCAGGAACTGATAATGACCATATATCGTACAAAAAGCAGTCTTCGAAACATCCGAGTCCCGAATCTTCAGCTGATGATACCCCGATCTTAAATCAATCTTATAAAACACCTGAGCACCCTGCAATTGGTAAAATAAATCATTGATACGCGGCAATGGATACTTATTCTTAATGGTGACCTTGTTCAACTGGCGGTAGTCAATTCACATCTGCATAGACCCATTCTTCTTTTTCACAAATAGCACTGGAGCACCCCAAGGCGATACACTCGGCCTGATAAACCGCTTAGCCAACAACTCCTCAAGTTGCTCCTTCAATTTCTTCAATTCTTTCGAAGCCATACGGTACGAGGGAATAGAAATAAGCTGGGTGCCTGGGGCTAAATCAATACAGAAATCAATATCACGATCCGGAGGCATGCCGGAAAGTCTGAAGGGAATACATCAACAAACTCTCGAACTACTGGCACTAAATCAATCGTCGGAGACTCAGCGGTGGTGTCCCGCACATAAGCAAGATAGGCCAGACAACCCTTCTCGACCATATGTCGAGCCTTCAAGAAGGAAATAACCCGACTGGCTGCACTAACCGAGGAACCTCTCCACTCCAACTTAGGAAATTCGGGCATGGCTAGGGTAACCGTCTTGGCATGGAAATTTAGGACGGCATGATAGGGAGATAGCCAATCCATGCCCAGGATAATCTCAAAATCAACAATATCGAGCAATAGGAGGTCTGCTCTAGTCTCGAACCCACAGAATATAATCACAGAAGACCGATAAATTCGGTCTACCACCACAGAATCGCCCACGGGAGTGGACACATAAATAGGAGTACCCAAGGACTCGCGAGGAACATCCAGGAAACAAGCAAATAGGGTTGATACATATAAATAAGTGGATCCTAGATCAACTAACAATGATTCATCTCTACCACATAATAAAATAGTACCTGTGATCATGGCATCTGAGGACACTACATCTGATCGGGCCGGAATAGCATAGAATTTGGCTGGTGCACCGGAAGATTGACCTCCGCTAGAATGAATAGGAGCTGGCTGAGCTCCCTCTGCCTGGCGTCCACCTCTGGGACGACCTCTACCAGCATGTCCTCCACTTCTAGGTGGACGAACCGCCGGTGCTGAGAATGTAGGCTGATAACTCTGCTGAACGGCCTTGTCCCGAAGCCTGGGACAAGTCCTCCGCATATGGCCTGGATCCCCACACTCAACACATCCCTTCTGTACCACAACTTGTTGCCCTGAAGATGAAGAACCCTGGATAGCTGAGGGACGGTGAGAGCTCTCTGGCATGGCACTGAAGTAAGGACTAAAAGACCCCTGATGACCGGAATACCCACCGGAGGAACCCTGAATGGTTGGTGGCGGTAAGAACTCTCCGGCATGGCGCTGAAATAGGGCCTCACTGGAACACCACGGGGAGGTGGTGGAGGAGCTGAATGTGGAGGCCTGCTAGGATGGCCCCTACCAAACTTACCTCTACCCCTGGCTAGGGCACCTCTGAAATCCCTAGAAAATCTAGCTCTCTTATCCTGCTGACTCTAGCTCTCTGCCTCTCGATCGATAACCCTCAATCCGGCAAGCTATCTCGACCACAAGTTGATAGGAAGTCCCCATCTCCACCTCTCGGGCTATGCTGGCCTAATACCTGAGTGCAGCTCAGCTACAAATCTCCGCACTCTCTCCGCATCAGTAGGAAGTATCATAAGGGCATGATGAGACAACTCAGAAAACCTGGCCTCATAGTCTGTCACCGACATCTGTCCTTGATCCAGGTGCTCAAACTGATACCGCAGCTCTTCCCTCTCGGAGGGTGGAATATACCTGTCCAGGAACAACTGAGTGAATTGCTCCCAAGTGATGGAAGGGGAACCTGCCGATTTACCAAAGATATAGGACTGCCACCACCTGCGGGCCCTGCCCTCTAACTGAAAAGTAGTGAAGTCAACTCCATGGGACTCCAATATACTCATGTTGTGCAGTCTGTCCATGCACCTATAAATGAAGTCTTGGGCATCCTCGCCAGGCTCACCTCCGAAAACAGAAGGGTGTAATCTAGTCCACCTATCCAATAGCTTATGCGGATCGCCATCCGCAGCTGATCTAAGCTTAGGTGCTGCTGCTACAGGCTGGGCCCCACCCACGGGCAGTGTACCCGGGGTCTTATATACTGCTGCTGCATGTCCTGCGGCTTGGGCAGTAGGGGTCTGGACTCCCCCTCCCGCCTGATATGGGGCAAGATCCGCTGGAAATAAACCAGTATGCGTCATAGTATACATGAATCTCATCATACGGACCATGACCTCTTGGAAGCCTGGTGCCGTCATAAAGTCCAATGGGGCAGGATCTTCTGGGGGCACCTCGCCCTGCTCCTCGGTGATAGGATCCTCTGCCGGATCTGGTGGGTGTGCTACTAGAATAGCTCTAAGGAGCCCTCGTCCCCTACCTCGGGTCGGTGCCCTCCCTGGCCTCTTCCACGACCTCGGATAACTAGGGTAGCGGCCCCTACCAGGTCTGGAACATCGGACGCGCGCGTCCTCACAATCTGTGAGAGAATAGAAGAGTGAGATTAATTATACTACCAACTGCACGAAATACTATGAACAAGGAGAGATTTCCTAACCTCGTATAGCCTCCTGAAGATAAGTACAGACGTCTCCGTACCTGTCACGCCCCAAAATCGAGGCACGAGACCGGCGCCTAACCGGGTGATCCCAGTCAAGCACACCTGGATTACCTTTCTTGCCCAACGTGTTACCCCACGTTTATAACATACATTAATTCAGATGAGTTAGCCGATTTTAGTTTCAAAGTACGTCTTACAACATATCTCCATTGTTTCCTCTTTTAACATGCCAACGACTAATATTCAAACATACATAATACATACATAACTTTCCAACCTGATCCACGGTTTCGAGTACGTACTGTTACTACCCAAAAATACATATATACACTACCCACATTGTGTCTACGGAGCCTCTACGAATACTAGGGATTTTACATAACTTGCCGGTAACAAGGCCCCGGCTATACCTTTAGAACATAAGCAAAAGAGGGTGGTGTAATCCACACACGGCACCGAAGAGAAGAGGGGCTCACCAAAACTGCTGAGGAGATGAAGAGGAGGCACCACTAACGGCGGGCTGAGCTACCTGCTGCGAAACAACCTACATCCATATAAAAGATGTAGCGCCCCTGGCAAAAGGCACGTTAGCACTGTGGAATAGTACTAGTATGTATGAAAAAACATTACCCCAAGTACAATCAAGCAGTACACAGATAAGAGACAGTTAATAGAATCTAACAAGCATTGCACAGAAATCAAAATAACCAACATCAAGAGTTTCACAAATTCCCCTTTTCTTTTCAACACCTCCATATTCAAGAGTCTCATACACTTTCATTTCAATAGTGATAATGATCACATTCCATCCTTATTACCCCGGCCACCCTTATCACCTTCTCTCACCCTTATTACCTCATCCACCCTTATTACTCCATGTTGCGGCGTGCAACCATATCCCACCGGACAATTAACAATCACCACCAATTTAAATCACAAAGATCTTCATCATGAAGAACATAAGTTCATATCAACCAACGAGTTAATCACAAAGATTCTCATCATCAAGGATATTCAGTCGTAACAGCCAAATATCCATACGAAATCACGGCCACAGAAATCTTCATCCAACAGTGAATCATATACAGTATGCCATCAACATAAAGCTCTATTAGTTATCCACGTTTCCTTTTCATTATTTACTACACAGCATTTAGCACTTAGATACATTCAACAATTGGATTCGTTATCATTTCTTTAATTTGGTAGTACATCCTTTCATACCGAGGTGTTCAACAATTAACGAGCTTTGCACGTGATAGAGTAAGCACAAGGAATCATCATTTTCACAACTTCACATAGCACGGGAGTATGGCAATTAGCTAAGACAATCAGAGAATAGAATCTTACGTCTCAACACATTAGAACGATCAATTCACATAATCTCAAACGAAGTACACATACCATATGCTGGAACACCAACGAGAAGATTCTACAATGGTTAAAAATTAGCCATACATAATTGGAGTCAAGTTTCCCTTTTTAACTTTTACTCACAATCACCGAACCGACTAGTACCATCAATCTAGTTCACAATTAAACATATTCAACTCAGAATTGAAAGTCATGCATGCAATTCGGACTCTCTCAAGCATTTTGCAAAACACGATGTGAACCCATTAGATTACCAACCCTATCTTTGTGAAGTTTACCCCAAGCCACTCCTTCTTACTAGATTAACACCATTATTAAACATGCATGCAAGGTCTTGGTTAATATTTTCAAGAGTCAATCCATGCCAACCCTCCCTTTGTTTAAAATCAGAAAATTTATGGAAAAAGGGGATTGGGAACCCTTACCTGCTAGAATGGGGAAGAAGGAGATTACTCGAAATACCGAGCCTGAGAGACCTTGAAAATCACTTTAATGGAAGGACCACTTCCTCTCTCAAGAACTCTCCTTTCCTTCTCTCTATTTTGTTCAGAAATCTTGTTAAAATGAAAGGGGGCAGGGGTTAAATGAAACTGGGGTCAGGTATATAATTTTAGAAAATGAAAAGACCGCATCAAATATGCGGTCAGGAATGCGATCGCATTCCTGACATGCAGTTCGCATATTGGACCGCAGAATGGCCCCCAGGTGGGCCAAATTCTGAAAACATTATGCCCAGGTATGCGACCACTATGCGGTCCGCATACACGTTATGCGATTGCATTATGCGTCGCATAACACCCCTTCAGTTGGGCAGTGATCTGCCCGTGTATGCGGCCACTATGCGGTCCGCATACACGTTATGCGATCGCATAGTGCGTCGCATAATACCCAATTTCTGTAAATATTAAGTTCTTCAAATTCCCAGGGTACGTTTACAAAAAATCAAGGTCCGATTTTAGAGTTTCCTCAGAGATAACAACTCGAGGACTTATTCGGGCATTATTTTAAGCAAGAAATTTTACGGGTCCCCCCCCCCTTAAAAATCATTCCTCCTCGAATGAGGATTTTGGGAATCATTTGGTTTTTTAAAACATGATATGTAAACCTTCCCATTTACACTAACTCCGGTATTTTCATAAAATTTCGCCAGAGTCTCCTTTGTATTTAGACCTATCCACCTGACAGAGTGCCCCCGAAACACATTTCCAAGCATCATTAGACAAAATTTGTTATCCCTACAACTGGTATACCATTCATCACCTCAACACTTGCACATATCCAATTACCTTAACAAATACATATGGCTCATCCTCATTTCATCACAATTTATCATAAGGCTCAATTAGTGGCACACAATTTGCACATAGCTTTGGGCCATTTCAGTGTGCCCCATACAGTTCAATCACCTCAATAGATCAAAGACAATTTGTTTTCTAACCATTACCAATCTACACTACTATTAATCACTTACTTAGCACATTTGTTTCACAAACTTTGTTTTTTGCTTTAAAGGTGGCACACCACCTAGTTAACAACTTTGTATACAGTTTTAGCACGCATTGGGAAGTTACAACAATAAGGCAATTAGGAGAGGAAAGAAAAATAGGGTGCCTTGGGACGAGTCTGAGTACAACATCAAATTGCCTTGGAACCATGATTCAGACGATCACTACTACACTTGCTCAAACAGATGGGGGTATTTTTCTTTCATTTCTTTCTCTGTTTCCCACATGGCTTCCTCGACACATTGACTTCGCCACAACACTTTAATAGAAGCATCTCAATCTACGGACCTTCCTATCAAGAATGGCAACCAGAACTTCTTCATATGACAATTCTTCACTAACCTCAATGATCTCAACTGGCACGATGGCAGAAGGATCTCCAATTACCTTCTTCAACATAGATACGTGGAATACCGGGTGCACTAATGACATTTCAGGGGGCAATTCAAGCCTATACGCGACTTGTCCTATCCTTTGAGCGATCTGATACGGCCCGACATACCTTGGGCTCAATTTCCCTTTCTTTCTTAACCGCATGACTCCCTTCATGGGGGATATCTTCAAGAATACCCAATCATCTACTTGAACTCTAAATCTCTACGACGAATATCCGCATAAGATTTCTGACGACTCTGAGCAGTTTTCATCCTTTCCTGAATGACTCTAACATTTTCCATAGCTTGGTGCACAAGATCTGGCCGTATCAATTCTGCCTCACCAACCTCAAACCATCCGACCGGAGATCTACTTCTCCTTCCATACAATGCCTCAAATGGGGCCATTTGAATACTAGCATGGAAGCTATTATTGTAAGCAAACTCTACAAGTGGCAAGTGATCGTTCCAACTACCCTTGAAATCCAAAACACAAGACCGCAACATATCCTCAAGCGTCTGAATAGTCCGCTCCGCTTGACCGTCCGTCTGTGGGTGGAAAGTTGTGCTGAGATTTACCTGAGTACCCAAACCTTGCTGAAATTTCCTCCAAAAGTTAGCTGTGAACTGGGCCCCTCGATCCGAGATAATAGAAACTGGAGTGCCATGAAGTCTGACTATTTCCTTGATATACAACTGAGCGTACTGTTCTGCAGTATCGGTGGACTTGACTGGAAAGAAGTGAGCTGATTTCGTGAGTCGATCCACTATCACCCAAATTGAGTCGAACTTGCGTTGAGTGCGAGGTAACCCTACCACGAAGTCCATGTTGACCATCTCCCATTTACACATAGGTATTTCCATAAGCTGAGTCAGCCCACCGGGCCTCTGATGCTCGACCTTCACCTGCTGACAATTCGAACATCTAGACACCAAGTCTGCCACACCACTTTTCATACCATTCCACCAATAAATCTCCTTGAGATCGTGATACATTTTCGTGGGACCTGGGTGAATAGAATACCTGGAGTTATGAGCCTCTGCCATTACCCTTTCCCGGAGATTATCAACATCTGGAACACATATTCTCCCCTGACATCGCAAGACACCGGCATCATTGCCGAGTGAAAATTCTGAAGTCTTGTGATTTAAAATTGCTTCCCTCAATTGTGTTAATACTGGGTCTCTGAATTGCTTTTCCTTGACTTCCGTTACAAGGGAAGACTCCGCTCCAATTCTCACCACGACATTTCCCTCATCTGAGGTCGAAAGACAGACCCCAAGACTGGCCAACCGATGAACCTCTCGAGCCAAAGGCCTCTGACCGAGCCCTAAATGTGCTAAGCTACCAATGGATTTTCGACTAAGAGCGTCGGCTACCACATTCGCCTTTCCTGGATGGTACAAAATATTCATATCATAATCTTTGAGCAACTCTAACCACCTTCGCTGCCTTAAATTCAAATCCTTCTGTTTGAATAGGTACTGAAGGCTCTTGTGGTCTATGAACACGTCCACATGGACCCCATAAAGATAATGCCGCCAAATTTTCAATGCAAACACAACCGCTGCGAGCTCCAAATCATGCGTCGGATAGTTCTTCTCGTGATTCTTGAGCTGTCTTGAAGCATATGCTATAACTTTACCATGCTGCATCAACACACACCCCAAACCAACTCTCGACGCATCACAATAAACCACGAATTCCACCGAACCTTCTGGCAAGGTTAACACCGGTGCCAAAGTCAATCTCGACTTCAATTCTTGAAAACTCTTTTCGCAAGCATCGGACCACTGAAACTTAACTACTTTCTCCGTCAATTTAGTCAATGGGGAGGCGAGAGTAGATAATCCCTCCACAAATCTCCAATAATACCCAGCTAGACCCAAGAAACTACGAATCTCTATCGGGGTCGTTGGTCTAGGCCAATCTTTCACTGCTGCAATCTTTTGGGGATCAACTTGAATTCCTTCCATAGAGACTACATGACCCAAAAACGCGACCGATTCTAGCCAAAACTCACATTTCGTAAATTTAGCATACAGGCGGTGCTGATGAAGAGTCTGCAGAACTGCCCTAAGGTGATTAGCATGATCTTCCTGACTTCGCGAATAAACAAGGCTATCATCAATGAAAACTATCACGAAGGAGTCAAGAAACGGCTTGAAAACCCGATTCATAAGATCCATAAAAGATGTTGGGGCGTTGGTTAGCCCAAAAGACATTACTAGAAATTCAAAATGACCATAACGAGTCCTGAAGGCGGTCTTAGGAATATCCTGTGCCCTGATCTTTAACTGGTGGTACCCTGACCGTAAATCAATCTTTGAGAAGAACCTAGCACCTTGCAACTGATCGAACAAATCATCTATCCGAGGCAGTGGATATTTATTCTTGATGGTGACCTTTTAGAGTTGCTGATAATCAATACACATTCGAAGCGATCCATCTTTCTTTATGACAAAAAGAATCGGTGCTCCCAAAGGCGACACACTTGCCCGAATGAAACCTTTTTCTAATTGATCTTTCAGTTGCTCCTTTAACTCTCTCAATTCTGCTGGCGCCATTCTGTACGGTGGAATGGATATTGGGTGCGTATCTGGCAATACGTCAATCTCGAAATCAATCTCTCTATCTGGAGGAATCCCAGGTAACTCAACCGGAAACACTCCTAGAAACTCATTCACAACCGGCACGGACTCAGGAGCAGGCACCTCTGAAGCGGTGTCCACAACCCGGACCAAATGATAGATGCATCCTTTGCTGATCATTTTGGAGGCCTTAGGATAGGAAATAATCCTACCCCTTGGCACGACATCATTCCCTTTCCATTCAATGACGGGCTCATTAGGAAATTCGAGCCTCATAATTCTGGTTCAGCAGTCGAGTTTAGCAAAGCACGAGTAAAGCCAATCCATTCCCATGATAACATCAAAATCTAACATCTTTAATTCAATAAGATCGGCCGTGGTATCTCGACCACACACCGTGACAACACAATTCCTATAGACTCGCGCGGCCGTAATGGAATCACCAACACGAGTCGATACTGAGAACGTCTCAAGAAGCTGTTCGGGTTTTATCCCGAAACTCAAAGCAATAAATGGAGTAACATATGACAAAGAGGACCCCGGATCAATAAGAGCATAAACATTAAACGTTTGCACAAACAGAATACCTGTGACAACATCTGGAGAAGCCTCCGCACTCTGGCGACCACTCAAGGCATAGAACCGACTGGGTCCCCCTTGACCTCGTGCTCTACCCCTAGCTGCACCGCACCTTGCTGGAGCTGGAGGGCTTGCTGAAGGTGTAGCAGCTAAAGAACCGGACGGCTGAGAAGTGCCCCTACCCGTGCCCTGACTGGGCGCACGACAATTCCACTGGATATGACCTCTCACTCCGCATCTGAAACATACCGGAATATCCAAGTAACATGGCTCAGGATTGGACCTCCCACACTTAGGGCATGGGGCCCTCTGCTGCTGCTGATACCTCAAACCAGAACGACCTGACTGGTTTAATATCCTGCTATCTTAACCGGGCCCCAAACGACCTCCCTACTGATAACTGTGCCATGATGGCGGCGCACTGGCTGAGGACTGAGCATAGGACTGAGATGGTCCTGATGACCCTCTACCAAGGGCTGATCTCCCACCTCCAACCGAGTTCCCAGGGTTTCCCGCTGACCGAGCCCTACTACTACTCTCCCTCTCTGACCTTATCTTCAATTTCCGTGCCTCCGTAGCCTGGGAAAAACCCACAATCTTCCCGTAGTTCATATCCGAATGCAAAGCAGTTGTAGCAGCCTCATTGACAACCAAGGGACCAAGGCCCTGAACAAACCGATGAACTCTGGCCTCCATAGTCGGCATCATGTGGGTAGCATACTTTGACAAGCGCACAAACTCCATATGGTACTCCTACACACTCATGTGGCCCTGCTTAAGGACCTCAAACTCTGCATCACAGGCTGCCATCGTCTCGGTAGGCAAGAAAGGATCCATGAAGGCATCTACGAACTCGACCCACCTCGCCGGAGGGCTCCCCTCTCCACGGGAACTCTCCCACATCTCAAACCACAAATATGATGCTCTCTTTAGACGATAGGAAGCCAACTCAACTCCCTCTGTTTCAGCAGCCTTCATAACCCGGAGAGTCTTGTACATTTCATATATAAAATCTTGAGGATCGGCCTCCGGGTCGGTACCTGTGAACTTTGGAGGGGCAAACCGCAGAAACTGGTCGATCCTAAAACCTGAAGAATCCCTTCGCTCGCTAGAGGACGATGGGCAACCTGAGATCTTTGGGCCTGGGAGGCCACTAACTGAGTCAATATCTGAATAGCCCCCCTGAGGTCCCCATCAGAAATACTGGGACCGAAAGCTGGAACTGAAGAAGGATCAGGAATAACAGCGGGAGGGATTTCAGTACCCTCCGCTGGAGCAGGAATAGGGATAGACTGGCCTGGCACGGAAGAGTCCAGCAAATTCAGGGTCGGGGAATCATTTTCACCCGCACCATCAGATAAAGGATGTATGGCCACACTTGGGGTGGCATTGGCCTCTAGGCCAATTCGAGCTCTCTTCTTGGGCGCCATTTACTGAAAATTAGGACAACACACGAATTAGATAAAGACATTCTCACATTTCACTCCGCCGCACGATACAGAACAACAATGAAAGGGTATTTTCCTAAATGTCCATGCAGCCCCCTAATTATGGATGTGGTAGACAACACACCGATAAGAAGGGCTCTACTAGACACGGCTCTGAGACATCCTAGGACACTTTTTAAAACCTTAGGCTCTGATACCAAGTTTGTCATGCCCCAAAATCGAGGGACGAGACCGGCGCCTAACCGGGTGATCCCAGTCAAGCGGACCTAGATTGCCTTTCCTGCCCAACGTGTTACCCCGCATTTATCCCATACATTAATTCAGATGAGTTAGCCGATTTTAGTTTCAAAGTAAGTCTTACAACATATCTCCATTGTTTCCTCTTTTAACATGCCAACGACTAATATTCAAACATACATAATACATACATAACTTTCCAACCTGATCCACGGTTCCGAGTACGTACTGTTACTACCCAAAAATACATATATACACTACCCACATTGTGTCTACGGAGCCTCTAGGAATACTAGGGATTTTACATAACTTGCCGGTAACAAGGCCCCGGCTATACCTTTAGAACATAAGCAAAAGAGGGTGGTGTAATCCACACACGGCCCCGAGGAGAAGAGGGGCTCACCACAACTGCTGAGGAGATGAAGAGGAGGCACCACTAACGGCGGGGTGAGCTACCTGCTGCGGAACCACCTACATCCATATAAAAGATGTAGCGCCCCCGGCAAAAGGGACGTTAGCACTGTGGAATAGTACTAGTATGTATGAACAAACTTTACCCCAAGTACAATCAAGCAGTACACAGATAAGAGACAGTTAATAGAATCCAACAAGCATTGCACAGAAATCAAAATAACCAAAATCAAGAGTTTCACAAATTCCCCTTTTCTTTTCAACACCTCCATATTCAAGAGTCTCATAGATTTTCATTTCAATAGTGATAATGATCACATTCCATCCTTATTACCTCGGCCACCCTTATCACCTTCTCTCACCCTTATTACCTCGTCCACCCTTATTACTCCGTGTTGCGGCGTGCAACCCGATCCCACCGGACAATTAACAATCACCACCAATTTAAATCATAAGGATCTTCATCATGAAGAACATAAGTTCATATGAACCAACGAGTTAATCACAGAGATTCTCATCATCAAGGATATTAAGTCATAACAGCCCAATATCCATATGAAATCACGGCCACAAAAATATTCATCCAATAGTGAATCATATACAGTATGCCATCAACATAAAGCTCTATTAGTTGTCCACGTTTCCTTTCCATTATTTACTACACAGCATTTAGCACTTAGATACATTCAACAATTGGATTCGTTATCATTTCTTTAATTTGGTAGTACATCCTTTCATACCGAGGTGTTCAACATTTAACGAGATTTTCACGTGATAGAGTAAGCACAAAGAATCATCATTTTCACAAATTCACATAGCACGGGAGTATGGATATCAGCTAAGACAATCAGAGAATAGAATCTTACGTCTCAACACATTAGAACGATCAATTCACATAATCTCAAATGAAGTACACATACCATATGCTCGAACACCAACGAGAAGATTCCACAAGGGTTAAAAATTAGGCATACATACCTGGAGTCGAGTTTCCCTTTTTAACTTTTACTTAAGATCACCGAACCGACTAGTACCATCAATCTAGTTCACAATTAAACATATTCAACTCAGAATTGAAAGTCATGCATGCAATTCGGACTCTCTCAAGCATTTTGCCAAACACTATGTGAACCCATTAGATTACCAACCCTATCTTTGTGAAGTTTACCCCAACCCACTCCTTCTTACTAGATTAACACCATTATTAAACATGCATGCAAGGTCTTGGTTAATATTTTCAAGAGTCAATCCATGCCAACCCTCCCTTTGTTTAAAATCAGAAAATTTATGGAAAAAGGGGATTGGGAACCCTTACCTGCTAGAATGGGGAAGAAGGAGATTACTCGAAATACCGAGCCTAAGAGACCTTGAAAATCACTTTAATGGAAGGACCACTTCCTATCTCAAGAACTCCCCTTTCCTTCTCTCTATTTTGTTCAGAAATCTTGTTAAAATGAAAGAGGGCAGGGGTTAAATGAAACTGGGGTAGGGTATATAATTTTAGAAAATTAAAAGACCGCGTCGAATATGCGCAGGTGGGCCAAATTCTGAAAACATTCTGCCCAGGTATGGGACCACTATGCGGTCCGCATACACGTTATGCGATCGCATTATGCGTCGCATAACACCCCTTCAGTTGGGCAGTGATCTGCCCGTGTATGCGGCCACTATGCGGTCCGCATACACGTTATGTGATCGCATAGTGCGTCGCATAACACCCAATTTCTGGAAAAATTAAGTTCTTCAAATTCCCGGGGTACTTTTACAAAAAATCAAGGTCCGATTTAAGAGTTTCCTCAGAGACAACAACTAGGGGACTTATTCGGGCATTATTTTTAGCAAGAAATTTTACGGGTCTTTACAACACCGATCCGCAAGACTCTAATGGGTTTGCCCGTGACTTGTGAGACCTACGTGAACCTAGAGCTCTGATACCATGTTGTCACGGCCCAAATCCTAATTTAGGCCGCAATGGCGCCCAACTCCGATGTCAGGCAAGCCATCCTTAATTGCTAGTGATCGTCTTTTTAATTTATCAAACATTTTCCAATACTTATGAAATTGTAGAACTTAATTACGACATAAACAAGTGAGTTAAATAACCATAAAGATAAAAAACAACTAAATTAATCACCACCAATAATTACAACCCAAAAGAATATAATATCCACTACGTGGGTGTGCCAGGAACTGGCGTCACTAGTTTACGGCCATCTAATAGAAATGAGTATCCAAAAGAAAGTACAAGTCGGCCCTACTAACTGATGAAATATAAACAGACATAGCAAAAGAAAAGAGTAACTCCAAGGTGCTGCTAGAGATAGAGTCAAGGAAAGCAGCTCACCGAGAAGTCCACACCAACTATAGGTCAAGGACGAACTACGGACGAATACACACATGCACCTGCCTCAGAACCTGTACAATTAAGTACAGAAGCGTAGCATGAGTACATAAACAAATATGTACCCAGTGAGTATCCCGTCTAATCTCGAAGAAGTAGTGACGAGAGGTTTATGTGATACTTACTAGGGTCAAAATGATATAATTAAATGAAGATTATGCAAGAATAGCGGTCGTAGTAATCACAAAGACATGAAATACCAAGAATAAATGTGTAATTACCTTTACATGTCAATTTTTACTAGCATATAACGTACTAAATCTCCTTTTTACATGAATCAATTTATACAAGTATCACAAAGATCCCAGTCAAATATATAGCACATAGTATGCCGAAAGCGTACGGCTGAGGCGTCGCGAAAATAAATGTGCACTGCCGAGGGTCGAGCGGCTCGAACCATAGATGCATCTATTACCCCGTTCGTGAATCGAACATGCGACGCGATTGACATAATGGTAGGGCTATCCCGCTCGCGAATCGTACATGCGAAGCCGGTGCCCATATACATACGCAAAATTATCAAGAATTCAGAGATGTACAGAGATTATACTTGAAGACAAAAATTTAAGCAATGTAGTTTTGAATGAAACTTCCTAGATATTCTCATACCAATTCATGGATACTAAACAACTCAAAATACATTTAGGGTCATATATAGGGCACATAAAAACATGCTTGTGAATCCTAAAACTACCCAACATAACATAAGTGTAGCTACACACGGACTCTCGTCACCTCGTGCATGCGTAGCCCCTACAACTAAGGACAAGCAATTATTTATAATCACCTATGGGGACAATTCCCTCTTACAAGGTTAGAAAGGAGACTCACCTCGTGCCGAGCCTACTTTCCTGGTCAAGAACGCGCCCGAAACTCCAATCTCGTCTCCCAGGGACTCGAAACTTGTCAAATATGGTATACATGAATTATCCTTGCTCAAAAGTATGAAATTTCTTTAATTAAGTAGTTATTTCAACCTACTTTGAAAATTCCCAAAATACACCCCGAGCCCACATGCTCGGATTCCGGAAATTCTCGAAGGAAACACTTACCCATAACCCAGGGATCATTAATATGTGATTTTTGTATGATTTCATAGCTAGTTAGTGGGTAATTCCCCAAATTTCATAAAGCCCTAGGTATTTACTCTAACCCTTGATTTTCACTAATTAGGAGGTTAATCTACCTAGGCATTCATGTATTAAACTAACATTAGAGCAGAAATCACTTACCTTTCAGTAGCTAGGTCGTTTTGCTCTTTCCCAAGCTCTCAAGGTCGACTATGGAGGAAAGAAATGGAGTAAAATGGTTCTTTCCCGTATTTTAAAAGACCTCACTACCTACAGGATTTTCGCACCTGCGGCTCGAGGACCACACATGCGGTCTTGCATCTGCTAAGGGAAAGCTCGCACCTGCAGAATTGGACAAGGGGGTCTGGGCTCGCACCTGCGGCTCCGCTCATGCGGATTTATATTCGCACCTGCGAGAAATGGGCAGCCTTACTTGAAGCCACCAGCGATGCAAGGACCGCAGGAGCGGTCTCGCACCTGCGACTGGGCAACCGCAGGTGCGGTTACACCAGATTTGGTGCACCAGCAGTTATAACTTCTGGTTTTTAGCCTCGTTTGATTTCTGAACGGCATCTGGGCCCACCCGAGCCCCCGTCCAAATTTACCAACAAGTCCCAAATCATAATACGGACTTGCTCGAGCCTTCGGAACACCTAAAACAACGCTAAAACTCAAAATCACACCTCAAAACCCCTAGACTCAAAATTAAGAACTTTAAGTTCTTGAATTCGATAACAATGCACCGAACCGACCTATACTACTTGGAATGACACCAAATTTCGCAATCAAGTCATAAATGACATAACGGAACTATTCCCGGTCTCGGAATTCCGTTCGGACATCGATAACACAAAAAACATTCCAAACCTCAATTTGAACTTAAGGAAACTCTTATTTCGCTATTTGGCGCCGAAACGCTCCCGGGTCATCCAAAACCCATTCTGGATATACGCACAAGTCTGAAATCATCATACGGAGCCACCGGAACCGTCGAAATTTGATTTCGATGTCGTTTACTCAAAGTGTTGACCGAAGTCAAACTTGGCCTTAAAGGATAACCTTAAGGAACCAAGTGATCCTATACCATTCCAAACTCTTCCGAATGCCGAACTACCCGTCCCCACAGGTCATAAATCATAAAAAGAACTACGAAAAGTCTTATTTAGGGGAACGAGATCCCAGAACACAAAACGACCAGTCGGGTCATTACAGAACTCTAGAAAAAAAATACACAGTCGTGTAACGAATAAAACAACCGAAAAGATGCTATGAACGCTTCTCAGCGAATGAGAAAAAAAATACACAGAAATAAGTATAGGGAACCGTACTCAACATCTCACTATTGTGACGTGCAACCCAATCCACACATGATACTATTGCGGTGTGCAACCCAATCCAAAAACCATACACCTGGCGGTGTGCCACCCGATCCACACATGATAATAAACAAGGAAATACACATCAAGCCATAATGCTTGTACCTACGAAATGCCTGAATATCAGCCACAAGCACGCCAAGTGCATAAATATGACTCTTAGGAGAAAATAGCATCATGCACCACAAAACTCAAGCTCCACTAAGGTGCAATAACGAAAGCTACACAGGACCACACCCTAAGACTCCTCCATAAAAAGTGCTATGATGAATGAACACATTCGACCTGACGTTGAGCATACATTCACATTAGATCTACTAGCAGACCTCAAATCGATTCCGATCATCCCATACGGGGCCAATAACCTTCCAAGAATCCACAATGACCCGATTCATAATACATAAGGGCATCCATCGAATTCGGAACAAACTAACACAATCCACAAACAAAAGGAATAGAGTGCCCCTCAGTCATAACCTCTCCCATTGGCGACATTACAAAAATCTCCATGCTTGTTTTAATTCTTTAACAATCGAATGAATAACACGTCACACTAATACGATCTTCCCATGGGATATACTCCCACAACCTTCTGCACCAGATAGTAAAACCTAAATCTTAATGGCCATCGACCATGTTATTTCTATAATGGTGGCCAAGCATTCACATTTAAATACCCAACACTCCAACCACAAAAAACCATCCTCAGGCTGCCTGAAAATAGTCTCAGTATATTCCGAACATCTGAAATCTTCTCGTGCTCCTCCAAGCCCGTGACATTCTTGTCAAAACCAAATCGTAACCTTGATTCCAACTTCCCATTAATATACCGCTCATCGCACCTATCATGCCGCTATGCGAAAGTCCAAGAATTTCATCATAACCCCTGAAACACCAGTAGAATACATACTTCATCGATTAGAACCCCTTTCACTCCACTTATTTCTGAAGAACAATTGCAACACGCAATCAAGTTGTCATAGCCATAGAAAATTAAACCTCAAGTTGTGGTCTAAACCACCATAATTCTTCCGGGATTCATTTACACATAACAAGGACACCGAATCAACTACTTCCAAATCAATCCAACTACGAATGTTGTCGAGCCCGCACGTACATCCATGAATCACATGTATCCTTAACACACTGAAGGAACTAATTATTTTGCAAAACCATGCTGATTTAAACAATTGCTAACTAACCAAACTTCTTCTAATTTACTCTTGACTTGCCTTCGAAGTAATAATAGATCCATTCAAACACATAACATGCCTCAAACAACATTCAACCCGAGCAACCCAAATCACGAGACCACATCATCTCAATACCCATCAGCCATCTCATACCGTCCTTATGCACTCAATAGTATTCCCAACTGACACCCGTCCTGAGTGGCCCCCTACGAATCGAAGCTCTTTCTCCTATTTCTCTAACACTGCACCATAAACCCAATGATAACATAGAAATTCCCCAAGTATTATCCACACCCTACTGTAAAACCCAGTCCTCAACCACTTAACGAACCCAAAATCGTTAAATACCATACTTTAATTCTTCCACCCACTAAAACAATTATTGAGAGTCACCTGCTCTGACCTAGTCCCGAATATAAAACAAAACTCTAGTACTCTGCTAGCACATGAACACTTTCAAGGAAGCAGAATTCTTTTCATTGTCCATCACCTCCACATGAAGCATAAATCTTAAGCCATCCCCAACACCTACACATGAATCAACAAGGTGAATGCAACTCATATACGTCAAATTTCCTTATCCAAAATACAATTTGGTATAACTAATCTGCCAATGCACTGATAACCAGAAATCGCACAAGCTCACAACCACGTGGCCCAATCGTAGACGGTGGGCTCCCCCACTTAGCTTTATACTACAATAACTTAAATCGCGACTCCTCAATAACTTCTTCTTATTCCTTATTACCATGGTCCCACATTGTTGCTTAGCCAAATTTCTCATAAGTTCTTGTTGGACTAATTATAACACATCCCGAATTATCATCCACAATTACATACATGAGCTCCTAACGATCATACCATCTTCTCCAAGTGATCCAAGCTCACATTGTAGTACATGCATCTTATGTTAGGCAGAAAGTAGAATTATTCGTAGGAACCTCATCAAAACCACGCAACCGCTAACCTGCTCATGGTAGATAGCCCACGTGTGTAGCCTCGTATGGACCTCCTCCAACGCCATTTCTATAGTTACATCCATCATGAAATCAATTAATCTCCATGGGTCCACACTAATCCGCCATCTGTAAGAATACCCTCATTCATTAACATCACCCGAAGTTCCAACAATATGTTATCAAGTCCTTCTATCCAGATTCAAAATTTCCTAAGCATAGAAACCACCTTGGAGATCATATCCCTCGAACCACCAACACTAGGCTAAAATGACATAATACTCCTCCACAAGGCGACAATAATGGTATGCCCGCATTCGTAGGGAAAGGCATCTGCATATGTAGAATCTTAATAGCTCGTCGGTTCCCAATTGATAACAAGCACTCCACACTGTATAAGAAGGAGTAGGAAGGAATAAGATTCAATGGAATCAAATCGCATGACAAGGAATCAAGAGAGGAAGTGCTCCTAACAGCTCTATAGCCTCTCGAAGATAAGTACAGACGTCTCTGTATCAATCTGCAAGACTCTACTAGATTGCTCATGACTCGTGAGAACTAAGTGAACCTAACTCTCTGATACCAAGATGTCATAACCAAAATCCACTATAGGCCGTGATGGTTCCCGACATCACCGTCAGGCTAGCCAACAGTGAATTATCAACTTAATTACTCATTCATTATTTTTAAAATCACAAATCCCATTAAATAAATTGAGTGAAATCTGGTACTCGTAGAAACATGTGATTTTCTTTACCAAATCCCGTATAAAATATAAATTACAAGGTCAAATGATAATAATAACATGAAATAAAATAATGAACATCCAGTAGGAACCCCCAAAACCCGATGTCACAAGTGCATGAGCATTTACTAGAAGGTACAATAACAATATAACATCTGTGTGGAGGAAAAAATAGACAGGATAATGTACATAATTAAGATGGAGACTCTGTATGTTGCGGGTCGTAACATGGAATGCAGCACGCCGTGAAGTCCCCGCAATAGCTGCGCCTTTGCGCCTCAAAGACCACTAGACATATATATACTTGCACAATAAGTGTAGCATGAGTACGTAAATCAACGTGTGCCCAGTAAGTATCTAGCATAACCCCAAAGAACTAGTGACGAGGGGTCGACATGCACACTTACTAGTGGTCCAATAAATCAAATACAGTAGGAAGTAAACATATATAAGGCAGGGTAAATAACAGTATAAACATATATAGGTAAATGGTACAATCCTCCTCTGAACAATAAACTCAAGCTCTCAATTATCAGTCACCCCCTTAACCGGAGTATATATGTAAAATGGTTTCCACCAGATAGGTCGTCACAACTCAAATCAGGAAAACTCACAGATACGATGGCTTCTTGTCAAATATTATGCACGACGCCGCCGAGGCAAACAATGTGATCTCGTACGAGTGTTTTATGAAACTGCCGAGGCGAATGACCCGATCCCATAATAGTATTATAAAAATGCCAAAGAGAACGACTTGATCCCATTAGAATATAATGTTGCCGAGGTGAACGATTCGATCCCATTAGAATATGATGTTGCCGAGGCGAACGACCCAATCCCATAAGAGTGTGGTGCATAATCCTGCTGAGGCGACCCCAATCCTATTAGTGTGTTGTACATAATCCTACTGAGGAAAATGGCTCGATCCATAAGAGTGTGTTACATACTCCTAGCGAGGAAAACAGCCCAATCCCATAAGAATAAGAAACTTTAACGGGTCCTTGTGTCACGACCCAAATTCCTAACCTTAGGGATCGTGATGGCGCCTAACACTACACTTGCTAGGCAAGCCAATGTTAGAAGTCGATTAACTAATTTCCTTAATTAATTACTTAAGCATAAATAAATAAATTTAAAATGAACTTAATTAAATTAATTTCGAACAAAATAAAATAAAATAATAATAACAACCAATTGAATAAAACGAACCACGAAATAACTATATAAATAACTCTAAGACTCCCCCAGGGTCTGGTGTAACATTCCACGAGTACTAAAGAATAGTACAAATAATAGCTGAAAGAAATAGTGCAATTGTTCTGAATAATATAAAACAGTATATGTAAAATATGAGAAGACTCTCGGAATCTGCGAATGCCGGCAGATGTAGCTCGTGTCTCCAAATGAATAGGTAGTCGTCCTGAAATCCTCTACTGCTGACTAGTACCTGGATCTGTGCAAAAGAGCACAAAGTTTAATATCAGTATAACCGACCCCATGTACTGAGTAAGTGTCGAGCCTAATCTCGACGAAGTAGTGACGAGGCTAAGACGGGGCTTTAACAATATAATCAGTGAAAATAATAAATAATAAAGTAGAAAAAAATCTAAACAAATAAATAAATAAATGCTGCAACAAAATAAAATAACCTAGCTGCCTTTTTCAGGACTCAACTATAACCAATTCTCAAATAATTTCACAATTTCCAATCTTTGACTTTAAATAAAAATGTTCCAAAATATATAAGGAATAGTAAAATAAACATTTAAGCTTTTTCAAAACTTTATTTTCTTTGAAAATCAGTAAAATATAAATGTCCTCTCTTATCGCTCCTTGTTGCGGCATGCAACCCGCTCCCACCTGTCCTCCCATATTACTCCTCCTTAAATATATCACCCTTATTACTCCTGTTGCGGCGTGCCACCCGATCCCTCATGTCCACCCTTATTACTCTTTGTTGCGGCGTGCAACGCGTTCACACTAGACATATCATATCAATTTATTCATAAATTTCACAATTCAGGCCAAGCCTTTCACAATATTTTTGTCTCAACAATTATAAATAAGAAACTATATTTTTTTCTTATAAATTCCTCAATATCCTCTCAACCATGAAATTAACAGGAACATCAATATATATATATATATATTGATGTTCCTGTTAATTTCATGGTTGAGAGGATATTGAGGAATTTATAAGAAAAAAATATAGTTTCTTATTTATAATTGTTGAGACAAAAATATTGTGAAAGGCTTGGCCTGAATTGTGAAATTTATGAATAAATTGATATGATATGTCTAGTGTGAACGCGTTGCACGCCGCAACAAAGAGTAATAAGGGTGGACATGAGGGATCGGGTGGCACGCCGCAACAGGAGTAATAAGGGTGATATATTTAAGGAGGAGTAATATGGGAGGNGCATAGAGCAATTAAGACAAGAATCAATTAAGTTGGGAACGGGAAAGGGATCATGTTTAACAAACCATTTGGGTGGTGCATAGATACTCGACACCTCACCTATACACCACGCCCATGCATTTCACATAGCAAACAAGTGGGGAGTCCTATTCCCTCAAGTCAAAGTTAGACCAAACACTTACCTCAATTTCGCAGGCCGCTCACTGCTCAATTATTGCTTTTCCTCTTGAATTCACCTCTAACTTGCTCGAATCTAATCACAATTAAATTAATATCATTAACTAATGCTAAAGGAACTAACTTTATCGAAAAATATAAATTTTCCTAAGTTTTCTAAAAAAAGTGAAAACCCGACCCCTGTCCCGCTTGGTCTAAACTCGGGGCTCGGACCATAATTACGTTTACCCATTCACCCACGAACCCAGATATGCTATTAGTTTTGAAATCCGACCTCGATTTGATATAAAAATTTGAGTTTTACAAAATTTTCTAATTCTACCCAAACCCTCAATTTTTACCATGAACATTCTTTGTTTTTGCTTTAAAAGTGATGAAAAACAGTAAGGAATTGAAAGAACAAAGTTTGGAATTGATTACCTATGACTTGAGGATGAAGATTGTTGAAGAAAATTGCTTTTAGGGTTGAAAGGGATTTATATTAGTTGTTCATGAGACCTATGCGATCGCATTAAAAGGGATGCGATCGCATAGAGATGGGAGGTTGGGCGGTGCGTTCGCATGGGGAGGGGTGCGATCGCACAATGTATTGACCTCCCCTCCCCCATGACTGATTTAAAGCTATGCGATCGCATAGCTAGTAATGCATTCACACAGTACACTAAAGGAACCCTACTGAGACCACACTATGCGATCACAATTCTACCTATGCGATCGCGTAGTACAAAACCTGGACACCAGAAAACGAAAAACCAGCAGTTCTTTGTAAGTGTAAGACACCACGTGGCCTATCCGAAACTCACCCGAGCCCTCGGGGCTCTAAACAAAATATGCACGCAAGTCTAAAACCATCATACAGACTTGCTAGTGCGATCAAATCATGAAAATAACACGTAAAACTTTGAATTAAACCTCAAAACTCATCATTTTCAACAAGAACTCTTAAACTTCATAATTTCTCAACCGGATGTTCGAATCACGTCAAACGAACTTCGTTTTTCACCAAATTTCATAGTTAACCTTTTAATATCATAAAAAATCTGTACGGTACTCCAGAACCAAAATACGGGCCTGATACCAATGGTTTTAAACATTATTTCTTTTCTTTAATTCATAAACATTTCAGCAAAATAATTTCTTTCAAAAACTTATTTCTAAGGCTTAGGACCTCGGAATTTATTTTCGGGCATACGCGCGAGTCCCATATTTTACTGCAGATCTCTCGGGATCGTCGAAGCACGGATCCGGGTCCGTTTACCCAAAATGTTTACCAAAGTCAACTTTAATCCAATTTAAATTCTAAAAATCACTATTTCTCATATTTTCACATAAAAGTTTCTGGTTTCACGCCCGAACTGTGCATGCAAATTGAGGTATTTAATTTTAGTCTTTTTATTGCTATTAAGCATGGAACGGAGTCTAATTTTATATAATGACCCCTTGGGTCATCACAATTTCCACATCAAAAACACACGTTCGTCCTGGAATGGACATAGAAATTTATCTGAATTAGCAAACAAGTGTGGATATCTACTCTGCATGTCCGACTCGGACTCCCAGGCAGCTGCCTCAATGGGCTTGCCTCTCCACTGCACTCGAACTGAAGGATAACTCTCAGATCTCAACTGGCGGACCTGCCGGTCTAAAATGGCTACCGGCTCCTCCTCATAAGTCAAGTCTTTGTCCAACTGGATAGAGCTGAAATCTAACACGTGGGACGGGTCACCGTCATATTTTCGGAGCATCGACACATGGAATACCGGATGAACTAAGGATCCTGGAGGGAACGCAAGCCTATAAGCTACCTCCCCCACCTTATCAAGAATCTCAAACAGCCCGATATACCTAGGGCTTAACTTACCCTTCTTCCCAAATCTCATAACACTCTTCATCGTCGACACACGAAGCAATACTCGCTCTACAACCATGAATGCCACATCAAAGACCTTACGATCGGCATAATTCTTTTTCCTAGACTGAGCTGCTCGAAGTCTCTCCTGAATAATCTTGACCTTATCTAAGGCCTCTTGAACTAAGTCAGTACCCAACAACCGAGCCTCTCTTGGCTCGAACCATCCAACTGGCAATCTGCACTATCTACCATATAACGCCTCATAAGGAGCCATCTCAATGCTCGATTGATAGCTATTATTATAAGTAAACTCCGCTAACGGCAGGAACTGATCCCATGAACCTCCAAAGTCGATAACATAAGTGCGAAGCATGTCCTCCAATATCTGAATAGTACGCTCGGACAGCCCGTCAGTATGAGGGTGAAATGTTGTACTCAACTCTACTCGGGTATCCAACTCACACTGAACTGCCCTCCAAAAGTGCGAAGTAAACTGCGTACCCCGATAAAAAAAGATAGGCACGTGCACGCCATAAAGATAATGCCTCCAACTTTTCAAAGCATGAACAATAGCTGCCAACTCTAAATCATGAACAGGGTAATTCTTCTCATGGACTTTCAACTGACAAGACGCATACGCAATCACTCTGCCATCCTGCATCAACACTGCTCCTAGGCCAACTCGAGAAGAATCACAATACATCGTGAAAGAACCCAAATCTGATGGTAACACCAACACCGGTGTTGAAGTCAAGGTTGTCTTGAGCTTCTGAAAGCTCGCCTCGCACTCATCTGACCACTTAAATGGGGCACCCTTCTGAGTCAATTAAGTCATTGGGGATGATATGGATGAGAACCCCTCCACAAAACGACGGTAGTAACTAGCCAAACCCAAGAAACGCCTAATCTCCGTAGTTGTAGTGGGTCTAGGCCATTCCATGACTGCCTCTATCTTCTTAGGATCAACCTAGATACCCTCCGCTGATACGATATGACCCAAAAAGGCTACTGAATCTAACTAGAACTCACATTTTGAAAACTTGGCATATAACTGATTATCTCTCAAAGTCTGGAGTGCTATACGGAGATGTTGCTCATGCTCTTCCTGATTGCGGGAGTATATAAGAATGTCATCAATGAACACGATCACAAAAGAGTCCAGATGGGGCTTGAAAACCCGATTCATTAAGTCCATAAATGTTGCTGGAGCATTAGTCAGCCCAAAAGACATAACCAAAAATTCATAGTGCCCATACCTCGTACGAAAGGCTGTCTTAGGGATATCGAGCGCCCTAATCTTCACCTGATGATAGCCTGACCTCAAATTAATTTTTGAAAACACTCTAGCACCCTGAAGCTGATCAAATAGGTCATCAAATCTCGGCAACAGATATTTATTCTTTATAGTGACCTTATTTAGCTGCCTGTAGTCTACGCACATTCTTATCAACCCATATTTCTTCTTTACAAACACAATCGGTTCACCCCATGACGCCACACTAGGTCTTATGAAACCCTTATCAAGCAAGTCTTGCAACGGTTCTTTCAACTCTTTCAATTCTGGTGGGGCCATCCGATATAGAGGAATGGAAATGGGCTGATTGCTCGGAGCCACATCGATACAGAAATCAATATCCCTGTCGGGCGGCATACCCAGCAGGTCTGCAGGAAATACCTCAGGAAATTCACGCACGATAGGAACTGACTCTATAGAAGAAACCTCGGCATCAACAACACGAATATGAGCCAAATAAGACAAACACCCTTTCTCCACCATGCGACGAGCCTTAGCATATGAAATTACCCGACTGGGAGAACGACCAGGAGTCCCTTTCCATTCTAATCGAGGCAACCCCAGTAAGGCTAAAGTAACTGTCTTGGCATGACAGTCTAAAATGGCATAATAGGGCAAAAACAAATCCATGCCCAGTATAATATCAAAGTCAACCATGTCTAGAAGTAAAAGATCAACATTAGTTTCAAGACCTTCAAGGACTACCACGCACGAAAGATATACTCGATCTACCACGATAGCATCCCCCACCGGTGTAGACACATAAATAGGAACACTCAAGGGATCATGGGGCATATTCAAATACGAGGAAAAATAGGAAGAAACATACAAATAAGTAGACCCCGGATCAAACAAAACGGAAGCAGCTCTATCACAAACTGAGATGATACATGTAATAACAACGTCGGAGGATTCTGCCTCAGGCCTAGCTGGAAAAGCATATAGTCGGGGTTGAGCCCCACCACCCAAAACCACACCTCTGGGAGGACCTCCACCTCTAGCTATCTGTCCTCCACCTCTAGCATTCTGTCCTCTACCTCTAACTACATGACCCCTACCCTTTGCTAGCTGGGCAGGTGATGTTGCAGCTGGTGCCAGAACTATGGAACGAGAACCCTGGTACTGATGCTGATTACTTAGAAACCTCGGACAAGCTCTCTGAACATGCCCATATTCACCACACTCGAAACATCCTTTCTAATATGAGGACTGACCCTGGCGAACCGACTGACCACGATAATAACTCTACAGAGGAGGTTCTCTAATAGGAGCTGAAGGAGCATTGTAGACTGGGTGAGAAGCAGGAGGTACATAAGAACCGCGACCCCCTGAAGTACCATGTGAAACCTGTAGTGCTGAATAGAATGGCCTGGAAGAATGGCCTCTGCTAAATGAAGTCCCGCCTCCAGATGAGGCACCACTGAAAACACCGGAATGGCGACGTCTCTTGTCTGACCCCTAACCTCCCATCCCAATAACTGACTCAACCCTCCTAGCCATATTAGTTGCATCTTGAAGAGAGATCTCGGACCTTGTTTCCTAGGCCATCTGCAACCCGATGGGCTGAGCAAGGCCATCAATAAAACCGTATGATCCTCTCCCTCTCTGTGGGCAATATAAGAATAGAATGTCTAGCAATATCCACAAAACGAGTCTCATACTAAGTCACGGTCATGTTACCTTGCTGAAGTCGCTCAAACTGACGACGCTTATCCTCTCGAGTAGTGACAGGTAGGAACTTCTCCAAAAAGAGACGAGAGAACTAATCCCAAGTGAGAGCAGGTGATCCAACTGGCCTAGTCAACAAATAGTCTCTCCACCATTTCTTGGCAGAACGAGTCATATGGAAAGCTGAAAAATCGACCCCAGTGGTCTCCAAAATACCCATATTACGCAACACCTCATGATAATTATCCAAATATTCATGTGGATCCTATGAAATAACACCACTGAAATGGACATGTAATAGCTTAATGAACCTGTCAAGTCTCCACAAAGCATCTGATGACATGGCTACCCCATTAGCGGGTGGCACTGCTACAACTGGCTGAATTTCCCCAACGGGATTGGCTACTGGGGTTTGAACCTGAGGAGTAGCTTGAACTAGAGTGTGGGTAGTAGGAGTCGGGACCCCTCCTCCAGCCTGAGATATGGCTACTGCAACAGGAAAGGTGCCACTCTCAGTTACACTCTCCATAAGGCCCACTAAACGGACCAAAGCATCCTGAAGAATCGGGGTAGCAATAAACCCCTCGGGAACCTAAGCTGGTCCTGCTAGAACAGTCTGAGCTGGAACCCCCTCATTAATCTTAATCTGGGGTTCCACAGCTGTGGCTACTGCTTGAGCAACGGGCTAACTCTGGCCCCTGCCTCGGCCTCTGACGTGGCCTCGGCCTCTGCCCCTAGTAGGAGCTACTACTGTTGGAGGTCCGGAATTCTGGTCAACGGACGATGAAGCACGTGTTCTCGCCATCTGCGAGAGAATAGAAGAATCCAAATTAGTATTTGAGGTACACGAATCGCACGATGGAATAAAGTAAAAATGAAGTTGTTTCCTAACTCAATAGCCTCTGAGAGATAAGTACAGACGTCTCTGTACCGATCCTTCAGAATCTACTAAGCTTGTTCATGGATTGTGAGACCTAAATAAACCTAGGGATCTGATACCAAATTGTCACAACCCAAATTCCCAACCTTAGGGATCGTGATGGTGCCTAACACCACACTTGCTAGGCAAGACAATGTTAGAAGTCGATTAACTAATTTACTTAATTAATTACTTAAGCATAAATAAATAAATTTAAAATGAACTTAATTAAAATAATTCCCAACAAAATAAAATAAAATAATAATAACAACCAATTGAATAAAACGAACCACGAAATAACTATATAAATAACTCTAAGACTACCCCAGGGTCTGGTGTCACAATCCACGAACTACTAAAGAATACTACAAATAATGGCTAAAAAAATAGTGTAACTGTTCTGAATAATATAAAAAAGTATATGTAAAACAGGAGAAGACTCTCGGAATTTGCGAACGCCCGCAGATGTACCTCATGTCTCCAAATGAATAGGTAGTCATCCTGAAATCCTCTACTGCTGACTAGTACCTGGATCTGTGCAAAAGAGCACAGAGTGTAGTATCAGTACAACCGACCCCATGTACTGGGTAAGTGCCGAGCCTAACCTCGATGAAGTAGTGACGAGGCTAAGGCGGGACTTTAGCAATATAATCGGTGACAATAATAAATAATAAAGCAGAAAGAAATCTAAACAAATGAATAAATAAATGCTGCAACAAAATAAACTAACTCAGCTGCCTTTTTCAGGTCTCAACTATAACCAATTCTCAAATAATTTTCAAATTTCCAATCTTTAATTTTAAATACAAATGTGCCAAAAATATATAAGGAATAGTAAAATAAACATTTAAGCTTTTACAAAACTTTATTTTCTTTGAAAATCAGTAAAATATAAATGTTCTCCTTTATTGCTCCTTGATGCGGTGTGCAACCCGCTCCCACCTGTCCTCTCTTATAACTTCTCCCTAAATATATCACCCTTATTACCCCTGTTGCGGCGTGCAACCCGATCCCACCTTTCCACCCTTATTACTCCTTGTTGCGGCATGCAACGCGCTCCCACCAAACATATCATATCATTTTATTCATAAATTTCACAATTCAGGCCAAGCCTTTCACAATATTTTTGTCTCAACAATTATAAATAAGAAACTGTATTGTTTTCTCATGAATTCATCAATATCCTCTCAACCATGAAACTAACAGGAAACCATGCAAAACCTCTCAAACGTTTTATACCACAAGGAAACCAGCTAAAACAACCAATACGCTTTCCAAAATAACCACAACAATATCTATCAACAAAATAATAAGGCCAAGTAGTCATAGAAACAATAATGAACATATAGCAATTAAGACAAGAATCAATTAAGTTGGGAACGGGAAAGGGATCATGTTTAACAAACCATTTGGGTGGTGCATAGATACTCGTCACTTCACCTATACACCACGCCCATGCATTTCACATAGAAAACAAGTGGGGAGTTCTATTCCCTCAAGTCAAAGTTAGACCAAACACTTACCTCAATTTCGCAGGTCACTCACTGCTCAATTATTGCTTTTCCTCTTGAATTCACCTCTAACTTGCTCGAATCTAATCACAATTAACTTAATATCATTAACTAATGCTAAAGGAACTAACTTTATCGAAAAATATAATTACTAAGTTTTCTCAAAAAAGTGAAAACCCCACCCCGAGCTTGCTTGGTCTAAACTCGGGTTCGGACAAAATTACGTTTACCCATACACGCACAAACCCAGATATGCTATTAGTTTTGAAATACGACCTCAATTTGATATAAAAATACGATTTTTACAAAATTTCCTAATTCTACCCAAACACTCAATTTTTACCATGAAAATTCTTTGTTAATTCTTTAAAAGTGATGAAAAACAGTAAGGAATTGAAAGAACAAAGTTTGGAAATGATTACCTATGACTTGGGGATGAAGATTGTTGAAGAAAATTGCTTTTAGGGCTGAAAACCTCGAAATTTTGGTGAAGAGGAAGGTTTGCCTGGTTTTTAAAAGATATTTATTTAAGGTGGATAGGAGACCTATGCGATCGTATTATAAGGGTGATACGCTCATGAGATTGGGGTCGAATCCCACAGGGAATAGGTGTGAAAATGTTACTTGGATAGTGTGATTCTTAACTCAAATCATAATTCCATTCCAATAGTAAACGGGAATATGGGGGTTGGTTGTGTATTAATCTAATAGAAGTAGTAGCAATGAGAATTAATTAAAAGTGTAGTTAATATGATTTAGTGAACCAAGGTTGTGTCCCCTTTTAATGACGTGTAATGCAAATGGGTATTAATATGATATATTTCTAATGGGAAGTTCTTGATATGCAATTGATTTCTAGATGGCTGCCCAATATTTTCCAATAATAGAGTAGTATTTCCTCTTTATAATTTTCCCAAATATAAAAGAGTTGCAATGAAACCCAAATCACTTTATGCCAAATAAACCATCTTATACCTAAGTGATTCTATTAAACAAGGTTTAAAGACTTGAGTCTTTGATACTTACTCTTACCAATTCTAACCCACTTTTCCAAGCTAAGAAAGAATTTATGGCATAAGTTAATGTTTGCAACCACTAACAAGAAATATACAATGAAGAGTAAATAAATATCAACAACCCATTATGCATATATTCAATGTTAAATACCTAAATACATAACACCCATTTAGGGTCCACAACCATAGTATTTAAAGCTAGCTACTCATAATAAATGACAAAAAGCTAAAAGTATTAGGTGTCATGAATGCTTACAAACCAAGAATGAAGTTATAATGCTTCCAAAAAGGAGAGAATATTCTAATAGGGGAATGTTCTTCAAAGAATAGACAAGAATGACCCACAAAACCCAAGTAAATCTTTTAATAGTGGGCCAAAGGTCGGGTAGAACACGGACAAAAATGCCCCTGCAGACAGGTTATGCGATTGCATTCCTGTCGCATAATAGGAATGCGGTTCGCATCCTTCACGTTCTCATCGCATCTCTAAACCCTAGTTTCCTGGTCGTCACTGCATTATTGATTTGCGTTTCACATTGTTGATGTGCTACCGCAGATTGACATCGCATTCTTGAGACAGCTTCAGGCACCAGGGATTCTGCGGTTAGTTATGCGGCTCGCATGTGAGTTATGCGGTCGCATAATTGACCGCATTTTAGCTCTTGAAATTGTCCTATCTTTCTGTTAAAATCTGCGATCCCTGGGTGTGTTACGCGTTTCGCATTTATGTTATGCGACGCTCTCTTGTCATATATGCAATCGCATAGTGTTGTTTCCCTCACTTTTTAGCTTCTTTGCTTTCTTTTCATGGTCTTGAGTATTTACATCTCATGCACTGCAAAACGTCAAAATTCTATAAGTATAAAGGGTAAATGCTCTTGAAACAAACTAATATCTAAGCAATCTGGTATTAAATGTGCCGAAATTCTCCGGCACATTAAAGGGATGCGATCGCATAGAGATGGGGGGCTGGGCAGTGTGTTCGCATGGGGAGGGGTGCAATCGCACAGTGTATTGACCTCCCCTCCCCCAGGACTGATTAAAGCTATGCGATCGCATAGCTAGTAATGCGTTCGTACAGTATACTAAAGGACCCCTACTGAGACTACACTATGCGATCGCAATTCTACCTATGCGATCGCGTAGTACAAAACCTGGACACAAGAAAACGAAAAACTAGCAGTTCTTTTTAAGTGTAAAACATCACGTGGCCTATCCGAAACTCACCCGAGCCCTCGAGGCTCTAAACAAAATATGCACGCAAGTCTAAAAACATCATACGAACTTGCTCGTGCGATCAAATAATGAAAATAACACGTAAAACGTTGAATAAAACCTCAAAACACATTATTTTCAACAAGAACTCTTAAACTTCATCATTTCTCAACTGGATATTCGAATCACGTCAAACGAACTCCGTTTTTCACCAAATTTCACAGTTAACCTTTTAATATCATAACAAATTTGTACGGTACTCCAGAACCAAAATACGGGCCCGATACCAATGGTTTTAAGCATTATTTATTTTCTTTAATTCATAAATATTTCAGCAAAACAATTTCTTTCAAAAATTGATTTCTAAGGCTTGGGACCTCGGAATTTATTTTCGGGCATACGCCCGAGTCCCACATTTTACTACGGACCTCCCGAGATCGTCGGAGCACGAATCCGGGTTCGTTTACCCAAAATGTTGACCAAAGTCAACTTTTATCCAATTTAAATTCTAAAAATCACTAATTCTCATATTTTCACATAAAAGTTTTCTGGTTTCATGCCCGGATTGCACACGCAAATTGAGGTATTTAATGTTAGTATTTTATGGCTATAAAGCATGGAACGGAGTCTAATTTTAAAAAATGACCCCTTTGGTCATCACACCTTGACCATACTCATAAATATACGTGTGAGTTATGAAATTTAAAGAAGCTTTTCGGTGAAAACGCACAACGCGAGAGAAATTCATATGGGAAGCACAACTATTTTGCGTCTTATCAAGTAGCTCATCAAATCTCTTACAATAGCGAGTCTATCACTCTACGCAAGCCTAGTCTCGAGTCGTAACGCAAAATAAAGGAATCAAACAGGCAAGGAAAACTCAAATAGTACAATTAAAGCATGGATTAAACCTCAGTCTACCCAAAAACATCAGGAATCCTAGCATACGCACGACCTGCTAGAGCTTAAAATGACCAATCGGGTCGTTACAGTTGTATTCTTTATTGGTGTACTAACCGGTGAGATCAAGGGTAAAGGTTCTTGTTCTTCTAAATGATAAGTTGTTAAGCACCCCTTAAAATCTACCTGACGTAGCTCCATAGGACTTAGACTAGATTTGGAATTAATTACTTGTATTATGCCTTAACTAGTGTTCTAAGGGAATAACTTACCATATATTAAGTGTAACGACCCGACCAGTCGTTTTGTGTATTCGGACCACGTTCCCTAAATAAGACTTCCCATAGCGGCTTATAGTGATTTATGACTTGCGGGGACGGGTGGTTCGGGAATCAGAAGTGTTTAGAGCAGTATAGAAACCCTTAGTTCCTTAAGGTTGGCCTTTTTGGTCAAGTTTAACTTCGGTCAACATTTTTAGTAAACAACCTCGGAATCGAGTTCCGACGCTTTCAGTAGTTTTGTATGATGATTTAGGACTTGTGCGTATGTCCGAAATGGGTTTTGAATGACTCAGGAGCGTTACAACGCCAAATAGTGAAATAACGTTTCCTTAAGTTCATAATGTGGATTGGAACGTGTTTTTGTGTTATCGAGGTCCAAACGGAAATTCGAGACCGGGAATAGTTCTGTTATGTCATTTATGACTTTCTCGAAAAAATTGGCGTCAATCTGGGTAGTATAGGTCGGTTCGGCGCATTGAAACCGAAATCAAGAACTTAAAGTTCTTAAGTTTGATTCTAAGGGGTTTTGAGGGGTGATTTTGAGTTTTAGCGTTGTTTCGGGTGTTCTGAAGGCTCGAGCGAGTCCGTAATATGATTTAGGACTTGTTGGTATTTTTGGATAGGGGCTCGGGTGGGCCCAGGTTCCTCCCGAGCACCAAACGAGGCCAAAAACCAGCAGCCTTAACTGCTGGTGCAGCTGAACTAGTGTGACCGCAGGTGCGGTTGCCCAGTCGCAGGTGCGAGACTGCTTCCGCGGTCCAAGACTCGGAGGTGCGGCCCCAAGTGAGAAGGACCATTATCGCAGGTGCGGACATGATTTTGCAGGAGCAGAGCCGCAGGTGCGGGCCTCCCTCTGCAGGTGCGATCCCAGGACTTCTAGGCCACTTCTGCAGGAGCGAGCCTGGGCTCGGAGGTGCGAGACCGCAGGTGCGGTCCTCGAGCCACAGGTGCGAGATCACTGAAGGCAGTGAGCTCTTTTAAACACAGGACTTAGCCATTTTTCACCATTTCTTCTTCACCATAGGCGATTTTGAGAGCTCATAAGAGGGTATTCGACCTAGCTACTAAGAGGTAAGTAATTTCCACTTCAATGTTGGTTTAATACATCAATTACTAAGTAGATTAACACCCAATTAGTGTAAATCAAGAGTTAGAGTGGGAAACCTAGGGTTGATGAATTTTAGAGAATTTCACCACTTGTCTACCATGAAACCATGCAAAAAGCATATATTGATGATCCTTAGGTTATGGGTGAGTGATCTCTATGAAAATTTTCGGAACCCGAGCATGTGGGCATGTGGATGTATTTTGAGATTTTTCAAGTACGATGAAGTAACAAAACTAATAGGAGAATTTCATACTCTTGAGTGTATATTGACGTATTTATATATCATTTGACTAGTTTCGGGTCCTTGGGTGACGAGTTGGGAGTTTCGGGCGCGTTCTTGACCCGGGAAGTAGGTTCTACGCGAGGTGAGTCTCTTTTCCAAACTTGTAAGAGGGAATTGACCCCACAGGTAAATGTAAATGATTGAATTATCCTTAATTGCGGGGGCTACACACGCGCAAAGTGACGAGAGCCCGTGCATAACTACTACTATTTTATGTTGGGTAGAATTTAGGATTCACAAGCATGACTTTATGTCCCTTACCTGTATCTTTACACGCGTTCCTATTTTCTTATTATCTTTGAAATTGACATGAGGATATTAGGAAGTTATGTGTAAGTTTAGATGCTTAAATTTTTGTTTTCAAGTATAATCCATGATAAATTCCTGAATTTCCTGATAATTTTGTGTATCTATACGAGCACCCGTGTTGTATGTATGATTCGTGAGCGGTATAGCCTTATAATTATGTCAACCGCTTTGCATGATCGATTCGCGAGCGGGGTAATAGATGCATCAATGGTTCGAGCCGTTCGACCCTCGGCAATGCACATTTATTTTTGCGTCGCTTCGGCCGTACGCTTCGACATACTATGTGCTATGTATTTGACTGAGAGTCTTGTTATTATTAAATAAATTGCTTCATGTGGACGGGGAACTTGGGATTATTGTGATAATTGCTATTTGACTCATGAGAATAAATTGTAGTTTTATATAATTGATACTTCATGCCTTAGTGATTCCCATGACTACCATTCCTGTCTATATTTATTTAATCATGTTATTTGTTATTGACCCTAGTAAGTATCACATCTACCTCTCGTCACTACTTCTTCGAGTTTAGACGGGATACTCACTGGGTACATATTTGTTTATATGTACTCATGCTACGCTTCTGTACTTAATTGTACAGGTCCAGAGGCAGGTATATCTGGTTATCAGCCCGAAGCGCGATCTCGAGAGCATATTCTGGACCTGACTTCATGGTGAGATGCTCCCCCTGGCGATCCCCAGCAGCACTGTGGAGTTATCTTTTATTTTGGATATTTCTGTCTATTCTCTTCAGGCAGTAGTACATTCGTTTTGCCTAGTCTTGTATATTCTACTAGTCGCCTGTAGACTTGTGACACCAAGTTCTAGCAATTTTAGTAGACTTTCTGCTAAATGTTGCTACGATGTATAAGTTGGCACAAGATTTTTGAGTTACGTTGAACTACGTTGCCTCACTTAACCGCCTTCATTAAATGATTTCTTAACTTAAAGTTTGACAAGTACTTAAATATCCAAGTAAGTAAAGTAATCTCGTTAGTAAATTGTCATTGTCTTGCCTGACTTTGGTGTTGGGCGCCATCACGACCTGAGTAGAATTTGGGTCGTGACAACATGGTATCAGAGCTCTAGGTTCACGTAGGTCTCACAAGTCACAGACAAACCTAATAGAGTCTTGCAGATCGATACAGAGACGTCTGTATTTATCTTCGGGAGGCTATATGGTGTTAGGAAACCTCTCTTTATCCTTATTCTATCGTGCAATCGATGGTTTACTAAATCTCATTCTTCTATTCTCTCACAGATGGTGAGGACTCGTGCAGCTGACATTCTAGACCCGGGAGATGCCGCTACCCCCCGTCGTCCGAGGCCGCGACAGAGGCCAGGGAAGGGCACCGGCCCGAGGTAGGGGACGAGGGCATCCCAAAGTTCTTCCATTAGCACCCCCAACGGATCCAGTAGAGGATCCCATTACTGAGGAGTAGGGTGAGGTTCCCCCAGCAGATCCAGCTCTGATGGATTTCATAACTGCACCGAGCTTCTAGGAGGTCATGGGCCGTATGGTGCGGTTCATGGACACCATGACCCAGGCTGGTTTATTTCCAGCGGATCCTGCCACATTTAGGCGGGTGGGGGAGCCCAGACCCCTACTTCCTAAGCCGCAGGACATGCAGCGGTGATATATCAGACTCTGGGTACACTGCCTGTGGGCGGAGCATAGCCGGTAGCAGCAGCACCAGAGCTAGACCAGTTGCAGGCGGCGATCGGCAAAATCTACTCGATAGATGGACTTGATTTCACCCTCCTTTCTTTGGAGGTGAGAGGGGCCAGGATGCCCAGGACCTCATTGATAGGTGCAGGGAAAGACTGCACAACATGAGGATTCTGGAGTCCCATGGAGTGGATTTCACTACTTTCTAGCTAGAGGGCAGGGCCCGCAGATGGTGGCAGTCATTTATCCTTGGTAGGCCAACAGGTTCCCCTCCTCTCACATGGGAGAAGTTCACTCAGCTGTTCCATGACAAGTATATTTCACCCTCAGAGAGGGAAAAGCTGCGGTATCAGTTTGAGCAGCTGGAGCAGGGGCAGATGTCGGTGACCGACTACGAGGCCATGTTTTCAGAGTTGTCTCGTCATGCCCTTATGATTCTTCCTACTGATTCTGAGAGAGTGTGGAGATTTGTAGCTGGGCTGCACTCAGGTATTAAGGCCAACATGGCCCGAGAGGTGAAGATGGGTACTCCCTATCAGCTTGTAGTCGAGATAGCTCGTCGGATTGAGGGTTATCGATCGAGGGGCAGAGAGCAGGGTCAGCACGACAAGAGAGTTAGATTTTCTAGAGATTTCAGAGGTGCCCCAGGCAGGGGCAGGGGTCAGTTCAGCAGAGGCCAGCCTAGCAGGCCTCCATATTCAGCTCCTCCACCACCTCCCTGTGGTGCTCCAGTGAGGCCTTAATTCAGCTCCATGCCGGACAGTTCTTACCGCCCACCAGCCATTCAGGGTTACTCCGGCGGGTATTCAAGTCATCAGGGGTCTTCTAGTCCTTACTTCAATGCCATGCCAGAGGGTTCTCACCATCCCCCAGCTATTCAGGGTTCTTCTTCATGGCAGCAGGCCATGCCACCAGTGAGGTATTATGAGTGTGGGGAGTCAGGCCATATGAGGAGGACTTGTCCCAGGTTTCGGGGCAAGGCTGTTCAGTAGAGTTACCAGCCTACATACTCAGTACCGGCGCCCCGTCCACCTAGAGGTGGAGGACAGGCTGGTAGAGGTTGTCCCAGAGGTGGAGGACAGGCTGGTAGAGGTTGTCCCAGAGGTGGAGGACAGGCTGGTAGAGGTTGTCCCAGAGGTGGAGGACAGGCTGGTAGAGGTTGTCCCAGAGGTGGAGGACAGGCTGGTAGAGGTTGTCCCAGAGGTGGAGGCCAGGCAAAGGGAGCTCACCTAGCTCCTATTCAGTTCAGCGGAGGTCAGTCTTCAGGTACACCAGCCAGATTCTATGTTATTCCGGCCCGAGCAGATGTAGTGGCCTCAGACGCCGTGATCATAGGTACTATTCCAGTATGTGGTAGAGAGGCATCAGTGCTATTTGATCCAGGATCCACTTATTCATATGTGTCAGCCTTATTTGCTTATTTTCTGGATGAGCCTCGCGAGTCCTTGGATTCTCCTATATATGTGTCCACTCCGGTTGGCAATTCTGTGGTGGTAGACCGGATCTATCGGTCTTGTGTGATCACCTTCTGTGGGTTCGAGACTAGAGCGGATCTCTTGTTGCTCGACATGGTTGATTTTGAGACTGTTTTGGGGATGGATTGGATATCTCCCTATCATGCCATCTTCGATTGCCATGCCAAGACGGTTACTTTGGCCATGCCTGAGTTACCTAAGCTAGAGTGGAGAGGTTCCTCAATTAGTGCAACTAGTAGAGTAGTTTCCTTCCTGAAGGCTCGACATATGGTCGAGAAGGGTTGTCTGGCGTATCTTGCTTATGTGTGAGACACCACCGCCGAGTCTCTGACGATTGATTCAGTTCCAGTTGTTCGAGAGTTTGCTGATGTCTTTCCTTCAGACCTTTCGAGCATGCCTCCGGATCGTGATATCGATTTCTGTATTGATGTAGCTCTAGGCACTCAGCATATTCCTATTCCCCCGTACCGTATGGCTCCGAAGGAATTGAAGCAATTGAAGGAGCAGCTTGAGGAGTTGTTGGGTAAGGGGTTTATCAAACCGAGTGTATCATCGTGGGGTGCTCCAGTTCTATTTGTAAAGAAGAAAGATGGGTCTATGCGGATGTGTATTGATTACTGCCAGTTGAACAAGGTAACTATTAAGAACAAGTATCCACTGCCACGCATTGATGATTTGTTTGACAATTTGCAGGGTGCTCGGGCGTTTTCTAAGATTGATTTGAGATCAGGGTATCACCAGTTGAAGATTCGAGCCTCGGATGTTTCGAAGACTGCTTTTCGTACAAGATATGGCCATTATGAGTTCCTAGTGATGTCCTTTGGCTTGACTAATGCCCCAGCAGCATTCATGGACTTGATGAATAGAGTGTTTAGGTCGTATATTGATTCCTTTGTCATTGTATTCATTGCAGCCCCACTGACTAGATTGACTTAGAAGAATTCCCCGTTGTAATGGTCTGACGAGTGTGAGGCGAGCTTTCAGAAGCTCAAGACGGCATTGACCTCAGCACCAGTTCTAATATTGCCTTCCGGTTCAGGGATGTATACAGTGCATTGTGACGCTTTACGCGTTGGCTTGGGATGTGTATTGATGCAGGAAGGGAAAGTTATTGCTTATGCTTCGTGCCAGCTGAAGGTTCATGAGAAGAATTACCTTGTGCACGATTTGGAGTTGGCGGCGATTGTTCATGCTCTTAAGATTTAGAGGCATTACTTGTATGGGGTGTCTTGTGAGGTTTATACAGACCACCGCAGTTTGCAGCACTTTTTCAAACAGAGGGATCTTAATTTGAGGCAGCGCAGGTGGCTTGAGTTACTGAAGGACTATGACATCACCATTCTTTATCATCCGGGCAAGGCAAATATGGTAGCAGATGCTTTGAGTAGGAAGGTGGAGAGTATAGGTAGCTTGGCCTATATTGCAGCGGAGGATAGGCCTCTAGCCTTGGACATTCAGTACTTTGCTAATCGCTTGGTGAGATTAGATCTTTCAGAGTCGCGTCGAGTTCTTACACATGTGGTTGCTCAGTCTTCATTATCGGGGGAGATTAAGGCTCGGCAGTTTGATGATCCGTGTTTGGCAAAGCTTCGGGAGACAGTGGTTCAGGGTGGTTCCAAGGAGGTTGCTATTGGCGAGGATGGTGTTTTGAGACTTCAGGACCGTTTATGTGTTCCTAATGTCGATGGCCTTAGAGGGAGGATTCTAGAGGAGGCACACAGTTCTCGATATTAGTTTCATCCTGGTGTTACGAAGATGTATCGTGATTTGAAGTAGCATTTCTGGTGGAGACGGATGAAGAGGGACATTGTGGAGTATGTGGCTAGGTGTCTTAACTGCCAACAGGTTAAGTATGAGCACGAGAGACCAGGATGCCTACTTTAGCAGATGCCCATTCCTGAGTGGAAGTGGTAACACATCGCTATGGACTTCATGGTTGGGTTGCCTCGGACTTTGCGGAAGGTGGACGCGGTTTGGGTCATTGTGGATAAATTGACCAAATCGGCGCATTTCATTCCTGTAGCTACTACTTATACTTCTGAGAGGCTAGCCCAGATTTACATTCGGGAGATAGTCCGGTTACACGGTGTGCCGGTGTCCATTATATCCGATCGAGGTCCTTAGTTCACCTCGCACTTCTCGAGAGCATTGCATAGTAAGATGGGTACCCGGATAGATCTCAGCACAGCATTTCACCCTCAAACTGATGGCCCGTCGGAGCGCACAATTCAGATATTAGAAAACATGCTCAGGGCATGTGTGATTGACTTTGGAGGTCAGTGGGGCCAATTCTTGCCTTTGGCCGAGTTTGCTTACAATAATACTTATCAGTCCAGCATCGAGATGGCTCCATTTGAGGCTTTGTATGGCCGGCGATGTCGTTCTCCTATCGGGTGGTTTGAGCCTGGCGAGGCTAAGTTATATGGCACCGACCTGGTGAAGGATGCGTTGGAGAAAGTGAAGTTGATTCGGGAGAGGCTCCGCACAGCACAGTCCCAACAGAAGAGTTACGCGGATCAAAGGGCATGTGATGTAGTATTTATGGAGGGAGACAAGGTACTGTTGAAGGTCTCGCCGATGAAGGGTGTTATGAGGTTCGGGAAGAAGGGCAAGCTGAGGCTGAAGTTTTTTAGTCCCTTCGAGGTGTTGAGGCGAGTTGGAGAGGTTTCCTATGAGCTTGCTTTACCTCCCAGTTTATCAGGGGTTCATCCAATCTTTCATGTATCCATGCTCCGGAGATACCACGCTGACTTCTCTCACGTGGTTGATTTCAGCACTATTCAGTTGGATGAGAGATTGGGCTACGAGGAGGAGCCAGTTGCTATTGTTGATAGACAGGATCACTAGTTGAGATCCAAGAGAGTTTCTGCGGTAAAGATCCAGTGGAGGGGCCAACCAATCAAGGAAGCGACTTGGGAGTCCGAAGAGGACATGCGGAGCAAATATCCGCACTTATTCAGCACATCAGGTATGATTCTAGACCCGTTTGAGGATGAACATTTGATTAAGAGGTGGAGAATGTAACGACTCGACCGGTCATTTTGCGTATTCGGACCCCGTTTCCCTAAATAAGACTTCCCGTAGCGGCTTACAGTGATTTATGACTTGCGGGGATGGGTGGTTCGGGATTCAGAAGTGTTTAGAGCAGTATAGGAACCCTTAGTTCCTTAAGGTTGGCCTTTTTGGTCAAGTTTGACTTCGGTCAACATTTTTAGTAAACGACCTCGGAATCGAGTTCCGACAGTTTTGGTAGCTTCATATGATGATTTCAGACTTGTGCGTATGTCCGTAATGGGTTTTGAATAACCCGAGAGCGTTTCGACGCCAAATAGCGAAATAGAGTTTCCTTAAGTTCATAATGTGGTTTGGAACGTGTTTTTGAGTTATCGAGGTTCAAACGGAAATCCGAGACCGGGAAGAGTTCTGTTATGTCATTTATGACTTGCTCACAAAATCTGGTGTCATTCCGGGTAGTATAGGTTAGTTCGGCGCATTGAAACCGAATTCAAGAACTTAAAAGTTCTTAAGTTTGATTCTAAGGGGTTTTGAGGGGTGATTTTGAGTTTTAGAGTTGTTTCGGGTGTTCCGAAGGCTTGAGCGAGTCCGTAATATGATATAGGACTTGTTGGTATTTTTGGATGGGGCTCGGGTGGGCCCAGGTGCCTCCCGGGCACCAAACAAGGCCAAACACCAGCAGCCTTAACTGCTGGTGCACCTGAACTGGTGTGACTGCAGGTGCGGTTGCCCAGCCGCAGGTGCGAGACCGCTCCTATGGTCCAGGCCTCGCAGGTGCAGCCCTAGGTGAAAAGGTCCATTATCGCAGGTGCGGACATGATTCCGCAGGAGCAGAGCCGCAAGTGCGGGCCTCCCTCCGTAGGTGCGATCCCAGGCCTTCTGGGCCACTTTCGCAGGTGCGAGATCGTAGGTGCGAGATCACTGAAGGTAGTGAGCTCTTTTAAACACGGGACTTAGCCATTTTTCACCATAGGCGATTTTGAGATCTCACAAGAGGGTATTCGACCTAGATACTAAGAGGTAAGTACTTTCCACTTCAATGTTGGTTTAATACATCAATTACTAAGTAGATTAACACCCAATTAGTGTAAATCAAGGGTTAGAGTGGGAAACCTAGGGTTGATGAATTTTAGATAATTTCACCACTTGTCTACCATGGAACCATGCAAAAATCATATATTGATGATCCTTAGGTTATGGGTGAGTGATCTCTACGAAAATTTCCGGAACCTGAGCATGTGGGCCCAGGGATGTACTTTGAGATTTTTCAAGTAGGATGAATAAACTAAACTAATAGGATAATTTCATACTCTTGAGTGTATATTGACGTATTTATATATCATTTGACTAGTTTCAAGTCCTTGGGTGACGAGTTGGGAGTTTCGGGCGCGTTCTTGACCCGGGAAGTAGGTTCTACGCTAGGTGAGTCTCCTTTCCAACCTTATAAGAAGGAATTGTCCCCATAAGTAAATTTAAATTATTGAATTATCCTTAATTGCGGGGGCTATGCACGCGCAAAGTGACGAGAGCCTGTGCGTAGCTACTACTATGTTATGTCGGGTAGAATTTAAGATTCACAAGCATGCCTTTATGTGCCTTACCTGTATCTTTACATGCGTTCCTAGTTGCGTATTATCTTTGAAATTGACATGAGGATATTAGGAAGTTATGTGTAAGTTTAAACGCTTAAATCTCTATTTTCAAGTATAATCCATGATAAATTCCTGAATTTCCTGATAATTCTGTATATGTATACGAGCACCCGTGTCACATGTATGATTCGTGAGCGGGGTAGCCTTATAATTATGTCAACCGCGTCACATGATCGATTCGCGATCGGGGTAATAGATGCATATATGGTTCGATGCGTTCGACCCTCGGCAGTGCACATTTATTTTTTGTCGCTTCGGCCGTACGCTTCGGCATACTATGTGCTATGTATTTAACTGAGAGTCTTGTTATTATTAAAGAAATTGCTTCATGTGGAAGGGGAACTTGGGATTTTTGTGATAATTGCTATTTGACTCATGAGAATAAATTGCAGTTTTATATAATTGATACTTCATGCCTTAGTGATTCCCATGACTACCATTCCTGTCTATATTTATTTAATCATGTTATTTGTTATTTACCCTAGTAAGTATCACATCTACCTCTCGTCACTACTTCTTCGAGTTTAGACGGGATACTCACTGGGAACATATTTGTTTATATGTACTCATGCTACGCTTCTGTACTTAACAGTACAGGTCCTGAGGCAGGTGTATCTGGTTATCTGACCAGAGCGCGATCTCGAGAGCATATTATGTACCTTACTTCACGGTGAGTTGTTCCCCCTGGTGATCCCCAGCAACACTATGGAGTTATATTTTATTTTGGATATTTCTGTCTATTCTCTTCAGGCAGTAGTACATTCGTTTTGCCTAGTGTCGTATATTCTACTAGTCGCCTGTAGACTTGTGACACCAAGTTCTGGCACTTTTAGTAGACTTTCTGGTAAATTTTGCTACGTTGTATAGGTTGGCACACGATTTTTGAGTTACGTTGAACTAAGTTACCTCACTTAACCGCCTTCATTAAATGATTTCTTAACTTAAAGTTTGACAAGTACTTAAATATCCAAGTAAGTAAAGTAATCTCGTTAGTAAACTGGCATTGACTTGCCTGACTCTGATGTTGGGCGCCATCACGAACTGAGTAGAATTTGGGTGGTGACATTAAGACATAATATCTATAAGGGGAGAGTATAGTTTAAACTTTAAAGAAGATGTATTTAAAGAAAAGCCTTTAAGAAATTAGTGTTAGCTTAAAAAGAACTTTGAGCGATGGAAACATTTGTATAAATATGAAAAAGAAACAAAGTAAAAGCATTTTCGTTTCTTGAATAATGCAGGTTCATGCAATTCTAACGTGGTAAAAAGTGTTATGCAAATGATTCTAAAACATGCCTTGATTTTGAAGAAGAAAACTATTTAAAAGCCTTTGTTTTAGGGCAACAACACCTTAATCTTTCGAAATAGGGATAGTTTCCTTTGTTAAGCCTTTGGGCTTCAAAAATCTTAAAGAAAAGAGTTAGTAAAGCATGACAAATTAATAACAGCTTAGGATTAGCGGATATGAAATTAATTGCTAACTAAGGCTTCTTTTTAATCCTACGTTCCTTAGCTTGCCTAAGTCATTCTATGAATTAAAAGATAAGGATAAACATTCAATCCAATATATACTTGTCACATACATAATGGATATAACAATAGAAAACAACAACGAGCAATATAGTGCAACTAAGGAATGGTACTAAGTAAAGAGTTGAAGGGAAAGAAGTCCCTCTGGGAGATTTAGGCCTCAAAAGGCAGGCCCATCAGTACAAATGATGAGCGATGGCAGACCCTTGGACCATAGTAAAGCTAGACTTGGGCCTGAGTTCTTAAAGAACTCAACAGGCCGAAATCATTTGTACATGCCCCAAAAAAGGAGGTCATTAGAATAATAGTATTGTATACATATCCATATATAAAATTCTCAAACAAAAGACTAAATGAAATCACTAAAAGTGTTTAAATGTTAAGGGAAACATACTAAGCAAATAATAAAAGAAGAGATTACTAACAGTACTGCTAAGGGAATCGTGCTAATGTGGAGATCGTGTATAGTGAATGACCCGCATTAAATAACTTTCATTGCTATTAAACACCAAACCAAAGAGAGTAATAAGTATTAACGAATTAAAGCCTAAGGAGAGAATTCTACTTAAGGCCGCTGCCCCATTTGAATCCGCCGACACTTCAAAGTTCCCAAGGGTCTCAAGGCCCAAGGCAATGCTTGTGACGGGGAGAGCAGCCCAACCTAGAGTTAAACTCTACTCCCAAATACCTTTAACCACTAACAACTAACTCTTCCCTATAGGTTTTAATGCCAATAAGGCCCTCTCAATTCAAACCACCCACTATGACATTTAGTACCACATGAGCATACTTTCCTTAGGGGAATAACACAAATAGACACATATAAACAATCCCTATACATCAACATTAAATAAGTAAAGCACACATATAAACAAGTTTTGAATATCAGACATGAAGGCACATATGGTGTCACAACCCAATTTGCAATGTAGGATATCGTGATGGCACCTGTTCTTTAAAACTAGGTATTCCTAACTCATGCTGATAAAGACTGGAATTTAACTAATGTTATCTGCAATACATTTAATAATATCTGAAACAACGTTAGCTGAACCGCCATCAGTTACATAACCCCAAGACCGGTGACTTTGGGACTACGAACGTTGAGCAGGTATATCTTGAAGTCTCCATCCACGTAGACATCAATCTCAAAACTAACTCGATTTGAAGTAACTGGTACTGCACAAAAATGTGCATAAGCTTAGCATGAGTACACCACAACGGTACCCTGTGAGTATCAAGCCTAACCTGGGTAGAGTAGTGGAGAGACCAAGTCAAGACACCTACCAGACATGTACTTGCGCAAGATATATTATAAAGATAACAAGGAAAGAACATCAATGTAAGGTCTATAGCCGAAATATCACAAATTATAATCAACAGTGAAAATAATGGGAGCAGGAATGGCAATGAGAAACAACATAGTTGGGGTACAGATGAAATATGAAAGAACTCAAGTAAAGGAAACCAATGAAAACTCAACCAATCAAATCATTCCTAATGCACGTATTTCAACAAGAATTACCCTAGGTACCACTCTTCATAATCTCAAATCATATGCCATAACTTCAAAACCTCACACACATGGCACCTTGTGCCCACATTTTCCAAATCACTTTCCCATGGCAAAATCCACGTCTACCGTGTGCATAGTATCCGTGTCAAATGCTAATAAAAATATGCTTGAGGGATCTATTTATATACAATAAAGTATAATCACAGTTTTTGAATCAATGAGAAAATGAGTTTATTTTAGAAATCGTTTGGGTGAAGAAAATAACATTTTCAAATAAAATAAAGCATCGGATAAGCTACTGAATTTAATATAGATTTTTTTAAATTAAAACATAATAAAATTTTTTAAATAAAGTACAAGCATCAGACTGATTAAAAAGTTTAAGTTGAGAAATCAATTGAAGTGAAATATGACAACTATTAAGAATAGTAAAGTGCCGAATGAAATGGCGAATTTAACTTAAGAGTCACATAAGGAAGGAATGCTCGAATTCTTTTATTTTAACTGTTATGTTATCAACAACTCAGCAAGGTATGAGATGTTAACTCCGCGTAGTAAATTCATCATGAAAATCAATTCACCAAGTAACCACGGGAGCACAGATTGATACATTGAAGTAATACAACGGTTCACGTATGATGAATGACTCACACAAACACAAGAACAACAAGTACAATACACAAAATCCTTTGCGGCGCACAACCCTATCCTATTGTACACACACAATCCTCCCTTATTTCACCATATCAATATCAAGAATCACATATAATATATGTTGTGGCACGCAACCCGATCCCATCGTATAAATGTCAAATCTCCCTTAAATCACCATATTATGTAATCTTCCCTTATTTCTCCCGTTGCGGCATGAAACTCGATCCCACCGTATTATCATTTTTCAATATCATAATCCTCCTTTATTCCACCCGTTGCAGCGTGCAAACTGATCCACAAGCAATTTACATTAACAACAACAACCCAATAACTCAATGTACAAGAATTTCTACAATCAGAGGTATGAGTACAAGGCAACAAAGGAACCATGTAATAATCAGAGGAATGCAACAATTATTACATGACAACAGGACAAGCGAAGCATGTGAAAACTAAGGTATGCAAGTACAATAGTTAAGGCAAGTGGAAAATAAGCACGGTGTCACGACCCTAATTTTCTTCCGTAGGAAGTCGTGATGGCACCTAGTCTCTAAGACTAGGTAAGCCTAACACTTACTGAATTAAATGGAAGAATTTAACCAAAACAACTATCGAACATAAACCATAATCTTCTATAATAAGACAACAACCTCGAGTACAGTAAAATATCCCAAAACCGGCAGTACAAGTCATAAGCTCTACTGAGTTTACTAGGAAATTTCTAAGTACAACCGTTGTAGAATAGAAATAAACTATACAAAGTAAAATATCATAAGGTCTCTCCGAGGCCTGTGAAACCGATGACAGGTATACCTTCAGTCTCCACAGAAATGTCCGACCAACTAGCTAATGATCCACAACCTCCGAAGTACCTAGATATGCACAAAAATATGCATAAAGCATAGCACGAGTACACCACAACGATACCCACTAAGTATCAAGACTAACCTCGGTGGCGTAGTTACGAGGGACAGTCATGACACCTACTAGACCTGACAACATGTATGAGTATAAATATGAAACTAACAAGGAACAATACCAATATAAAGCTAAGCATGGTAAACGACAATAATACTTGCAACAGAAAACTAGAAGCAATAATTATCAACAAGGAACATACTGGTAACAACACCATAGGGTAAGACAAATACAGTTTATGTCCGATGAAACCAAATAAGAAAAACGAGTAACAACTCAAGAAGAACAACCGCTTTCACACAATATCTACTCAAGAGTTTCCAAGAGGTACCACACCTCAAAATTTTCAATTCATGAACCCTAATCTCTTGGCATTGTGATGACCCAAGGGATCATTTTATGAAGTTAGACTCCGTTTTAGGCTTAGTAGCCCTAAAAAGGTTAATTTTAAATACCTCGATTTGCGTTAGCAGTCCGAGCGTGAAACTGGAAAGCTTTAATGTGAAAATATAAGAAATAATAATTTTTAGAATTAAAATTTTGGTTTTAGCTGACTTGAGTCAACATTTTGAGTAAACGGACTTGGATCTGTGTTCAACGATCCCGGGAAGTCCGCAGTAAAATATGGGACTTGGGCGTATGCCCAGAATTGAATTCCGAGGTCCCAAGCCTTAGAAATCAATTTTTGAAAGAACATTGTTTTGCTGAATTATTCATGAAATAAAGAAATGAATTAACGTTGAAATCGTTGGTATCGGGCCCGTATTTTGGTTCCGGAGCTCGATACAGGTTTATTATGATATTTAAACCTTGTCTGCAAAATTTTGGCGAGAATCAGAATTTATTGGACGTGATTCGGATGTTCGATTGATAAATAGTGAACTTTAAGTGTTCTTTAGAAAAATAATGAGTTTTGAGGTTTAATTCATGTTTTACATGTTATTTTCATGGTTTGATCGCACGAGCAAGTCCGTATGATGCTTTTAGACTTGCGTGCATGTTTGGTTTAGAGCCCTGAGGGCTCGGGTGAGTTTCAAATAGGTTTGGGTTGTGTTGCGCTCGTTCTTTCTTATGATTCGACGTCGTTTGTTCAAGCACAAATGATATCATATTGAACAAATGAGCTCCGATTCTGTTTTGAATGAAGTATTAGATCTGTATCGTAATTACGGACCCGTAACAAAAAAGAATCATCGAATTTGGACATTTTATAAGAATTGTATGGGCATTTTACTAAGGTTGCCAGATTTTGCAGGTTAATTACGAAATTGCCACTGACGGCGTATTAAAAATCTGCACTATTTGCAAATAGTAAAACATACATATCTCCTTCATTATAAGGTCAAATGGAGTGATTCAACAGCCTAATTTGATTAGAATTTTACAAGGAATCGATTGGAGACATAAAAATCGAGTTTCAGAATCGTTGGACTCGAGAAACGAGGCAGAATAGCTGACACAAAAATATATATAAAACAGACAGACTTCTTCTTCTTCTAATTTTCGAACCCCACAGCCCTAGGAACGAATTTATTCACCAACTATCATCCCCAAGTAATAGGTAATCAATTCTAAACTTTACTCTTTCAATTACTCATTGTTTTTCATCACTTTTAAATCAAAAACTAAGAATTTTCATGGTAAAAATTGAGGGTTTGGGTAGAATTAGAGAATTTTGTAAAAAATTGAATCTTTACCTCCAATTTAGGTCGGATTTCGAAACTAATTATATATTTGGGTTCGTGGGTGAATGGGTAAACGTAATTTGGTCTGAACCCCGAGTTTAGACAAGGCGAGCCCGGGGTCGGGTTTTTACTTTTTTTAGAAAACTTAGAAAAAATTATAATATTCAATAAAGTTAGTTCTTTAAGCTTTATTAATGATATTGAGTTAATTATGATTATATTCGAGCAAGTTAGAGCAAGAATCTAAAGGAAAAGCTGTAATTGAGCAGTGAGTGGCCTGGGAAATTGAGGTAAGTGTTTGGTCTAACTTTGACTTGAGGGAATAGGAATCCCCACTTGTTTGCTATGTTAAATGCATGGGCGTGGTGTATAGGTGAGGTGACGAGTATCTACACACCACCCAATTTTCCTGATAAACATGATCATTTTCCCGTTCCCAACTTAATTGATGTTTGCCTTAATTGTTCTTTGTTCATTATTGTTTCTATGACTAGTTGGCTTTGTTATTTTGTTGTTAAATATTACTGTAGTTATTTTAGAAAGAGTATTGGTTATTTATTTGGTTCCCTTGTGGTACAAAACGGTTGAGTAGTTTGACATTATTTTTACGATATATATATATATATATATATAT
>MDKH01052811.1:0-46688 GCA_005239495.1 Nicotiana undulata
TAACACATCAGGAACACATGAGGTAATCCACATAGGTGCAATCTTTAATAGACACAACTACACGTATCGTGGATGGTTCGACATTGTAAGTAACTATAAAGTGGACTGTCGTATCCTTTGGCCCATACTTCAAGCCACTGAAGAACAAGCTGAGGATAGATGGCACACGACAATGAAAGGAACAAGAACTGGAGCTATGTCCAGTTGTAAGGACGCGAGACAGTACTTTGGACAGGAAGAGATCAGGTGTCCTAGTTCGAGGCAGCTAGTTTTGACAAGTTTTTGGGAACACATCCAGTGGAATAAGACAAGGATCTCACCACAATTGGCAAGGAGGAAACACAGGGAGCAGCAGCATGGAAAAACATTCCAGACTCACATTTGGTACAGCAACAGAATAGGCATCAGAAGGGGCACATGTAACGCAAAATTGCACAGCTGGGCAGTAGCATTTATAACTGATAGCCACATTTGGATTACACACTGGTCATGGAAGCTGGAGGAGACAAATATAAGTAAATGCAGTGCAGATTCACATGCAAATACATGGAGATACACAGATATATTTCAAAAGGAATCAAGCAGGGAAGGAGTACACATGTGCGACAATGTAGTATATGGTGATTTTTGTAATAGACTAGTTCTTATTCATAGAGTAGATTTTATTTCATATATTAGTACTACATCAGTTAGTAGGTTTGATGTAGATCACATTTATCCTTGTCTTACTCCTGGTAAGACATCATGCTACTCTGTTATTGCTTTTTTATATATATAAAAACTAGCCCTAGGCGCTCAGTCTAGTGGATTAATAAAAAAAAAACCCTCTCATTCTCTCCTCTCACCCGCCGTCACCCCTTCCCCTTCTCTCTCGGATGCTCCTAATCCTAACCCTAACTCTCCCTCGCCGTCACTCATCTGCTGCCGTTCATGGTGGTTTCTCACCACCCCTCTAATGGCCTCTCCTATGCTGGGTACCTCCGTCTCTAAGGTCCTCAAGGGACCAAGGTTAGTCTGCTTACGCCCTTGGATCCTTCTTGCCTGTTTCAGGCCATTCTGGTTCGATTTCGAGTAAGATCTTCTTATTTCGCCTTGAACCTATGGATTTCTAAGCCTATGTCTCCATCTCTGTGTTATTTTTAAAAAAATCCCTAATTTCGTCCTTTGAACATCTCAAATCTGAGATGGGTTGAACTTATTTCACATGATTTTTACGAAAATCTTCTGATTTTCGAGTGGCTTTCCATTTTCCTAAACTAGGGCTTCCTGAAAAGCTTTTTCTTCAAAACGTTTTCTAACTTCAAATGTTTAATCTCCTATCCTTATTTGTTTTCAACCGATTATGTTGAGTTTGCCTCAACCTTAACTAGTTCATGCTAAAACCTCAATTTTTTGACATTTTTGTTTGGATTTTGAGTTTGTCAGTGTTAGTTGCTAAATGATTTTGTTCAGTGCTTTGATTCACATGATTTCTTCTTTATTTAATTTGAATGTCTTGTGATTTTACCCTAATGTGCCTATAATAAAGTTTCTGGTTCGATTTATCTACTGAGTCTATGTGTCTATATTCATTCTATTTGTTTATTTATGGAAACCCATATTTCCCTCTTTAAATCAGTATTATTTGTTTGAATTCCGATTCACTGATTTTCCCTGTTAAAACCTATGTGTAGATTCTTGATTATTTCCTCTATTTGCAACCTTATTTAATTTTCTTACCTTATTTGACTAACCGTGCTATTTACTGATTCTTCACTAATTGTTTCCTTAATTAAACTCCTATTTATTTACCCCTAATTGCCTACTCCGTACCTAAGTCATACTTGATTTCTTTCCTTAAATATCTGTCCTGCTCTTTACCGTTGATTGATTAACCCTTAATTAGGGAAGACTTTACTGATTTTAGGCATGATTGATTCTGTAAATTTCTTTAATTGTCGAATAACTGATTTCTTTTCCTTATTCTGCTTAGCTCTTAACTACTATATATACTCTCCTCTATTCTCACTTCTACATACGGACATTAGTTCAAAACTCTCCTACACTTAAAAGCTCTCTCTGTTCTGCTCTGTTACTTGCAATATTTACTGAACTAGTCGGCTATAAGCCAAGGCTAGCTATTGCACAATACCTGCTCTGTATTATGTGTTCTTCTCTCCCTAACTGGCATGTCCTAATTAAATTTCAAAGTTTAGAACTCTATGTGTTTCATTGTTGTTTTAGTTCAATGATCATGAACCTTAATCCTATTCCCCTTCTCCATCTTATTTACTCAATATGTAACCAGCATGTATAAACTACACTACTTAATTGTTGTTTCACCTAAGCATGGCTGAATCCTGTTCTGATTAATATGTGACTAGCATGTCTAATTTATAATAACCTACCTATTGCTTTATCTAGCATGTTTCAATCTGTCAGCATGTTTAAACTATGAATACTTGTGATGTTTTCCTAGTCTATTCACTTATGTTCTTGCTTGATATACTTTGCTAAGTTGTCTAATATTGCAAAGTAACTCTGGCCATGTGTTCTAACTTGTCCAGTGTTAATATGTCTTCCTACATGGCTGTTTTAGGTCTCTACCACCTATTTTCTAACCAATTGGTTAATCCTATAAAGTTCTTGGAAAGCTTCTGTGCACCCTGTTGTTATATGCTCCACCATACACACTGATATGTCCTATGTGTCCCCAATTCCCACAACCCTTGCGTGAAATTTGTTTGTTGAGTGATGCCGGACCTAGTTGTTCTGTAGTCAACAGGTTGTTTGTTGAGTTTCAAAAGTGTTTTCATATTGTTCTCAAGTTGTTTTATTGCTAAATCAGTTATACTTTTTCAGAAAAACCTCTTTACTTATAGAATCATTTCAATACTGTTCTTGTCAAAACCTTTTCAAAGTTATGTCAAGCACTCTCACTTTACACTTAAGTCCCTAAGTTCCGCCCCTCCAGTGTGTGTACTGCCTTGAGATCCTTTTGAGATTCCTTTGAACTCTGGAACACTAGGGCTGGCCATTCCACACTGCACTTACTCAATCCCTGTTATGAAAAGTCTAGGTGTGAGCACTGCCCGAGATCCTTGAGGTCCTTAGGGAACTCTGACACACCTGGACATGAATTTGGCTATGAAATCCTTGGCATTTGAGACTACTGAAGGCCTGACATTACCAGGTGTTCTTTGGGCCCACTTTAGTCTCCCTATAGTTTAATTATATTCCATTTATGTAATTCATTCAATCATTGATCTGTAATAATTAATTGTAAACAAATATTGGGGTGGTTGTGAAAAGAGAGGGTAGTTATATGATATTGTTGGTAATCCTGGGTAGAAAACATACTATAGGCTTTATATTCTACAAATCTGAATTAGAAGCCATGCTCTAGGATTGATGTGTTCATTTGCATGCTAACCATGTCAAACCTGCATTAGATATCTTGTTTTAGGGCTTCACGTTTATCACTTCGGCATACTTTACTATCATTATTCCATACTTTAATTTTGCTTTAATAATTTCACTTAGAAATCCTGCTACTAGGTTATTAATCTCGCTTTGATAAAATGTCATCCCTGCATGTATTAGACACCATGTTTTTAGGAACCCTGTTTGCATTTGTTTGAACATGCCTACTTCAATTAAAATAAATAACTGTCCACGAAAAGGTATAAAAACAGCCCCACGCATAGATTTCATGTTGCTGAACATAAACTGGTACAAGTCACTTGTTAAAGATCTATGTCACCTAGAACAACATGTCTGTTGGTTGAACAATTTCTTAAAATTGTTAAACAACTCCTGTAATTATGATTGCGCTAGTCCCCACGCCTAGGCAAGCCTTAGGTGGTTACTGTCTTTATAAAAACTGGAAAATTTGTTTGGTTGTTTATAAACTGCTTATATCTTACTGGATTCTGAATCAATATGCAAACTGATTAGGACTCTGCCATTGAGTTTTGAAACAGTGTTGCATGTTCTGTGTATTGAATTTCACTTAGACAACCTGTCTTAGGATAATTCCTAAAAAATATCTGAATCTGTGTTTGAGACGTGCTGTTTATTTGCCTATATACATGCGGAGGTAAACATGAGCCTTTTAATTGTTGCTTTATCTAGTTGCTTGTCCTACCTATTATTTGTTTGTCGCCTAGATTTTTCCCTTTTAAATACCTTCGGGGTTGTCTAGAACTGCCCAGATTTAGAGGTCCCAAACTCCTCCAGGACCACAAGGAAGGAACGGGTAACAACACGCTTAGCGTTCGTTAAGTAAAACACTAAGGGGTGGGGTAATGGGTAGAAAAGGATATGATTACCTGTGCGCTAAAGCAACGTGTAGCCCCTTATTGAGGAGTGATTACTGGGCATTGCATGGATATTATCCTATAGGATAAATAACTTAGGACCCCTTTCACCCCATTTACATATGTGTGCTTAGACTGCTAATCTGTTAAAACCTTACTTATTTTACATATGTGTGCTCATACTGTCTATTTGCTACTTGACTAATTCACAAAGTAAGTTTGGCCGGGACCCACCATTGTGGACTTCGAGGGGTTCCTAACACCTTCCCCTTGAAGTAACTTCAAGCCCTTACCCAATATCTGGTTGTATAATTAGTGTTATAAATGACCCGTAGTAGGTGCCCTAACGCACCTTAATTCGTTAGGTGGCGACTCTTCAATTCCTTATATCCCCTTTCCCAAAAGGAAATGAGTTGTCCCAATAATGTCGAAAACCCTGACTATCCGCAAGGAGAGGGAAAAAGGGGTGCGCGACAGCATGGCGACTCTGCTGGGGAATTCTAGGTTTTTACCATAACTAATCACTTTGTGAAATTTTCTAAATGTGTCTTACTTTGTTAATACCTGCACCCTTTCCTTTTCCCCTTTATGTGCAATTAATTGTTTATTTTCCCAAGTATTTATTTTTTCCAAAATGAAACTGTCATGTTTTTTTGTTCTCTTCTGTAACCCCTTTCAATTATAACTGTTGTATTTATCACTTTCGTAATGTGCAAATACGCGACAACACGCTGTTTATTGCTTATTTATTGCTGCATAATCATGTTCAACATCATACTCCACTCGTGCCTTTATAACGGAGGTTGAATGAGGCAATGCAAGAGGTGGTCAAAAAGGAGATAATCAAGTGGCTCGATGCTGGGGTCATCTACCCAATCTCTGATAGTGCCTGGACTTCTCCAGTTCAATGTTTTCCCAAAAAGGGTGGCATGATAGTGGTGCAGAATAACAAGGATGATCTTATTGCCACTCGGACTATGACTAGTTGGAGGGTTTGTTTGGATTACCGCAAATTGAACAAGGTGACCCGAAAATATCACTTCCCTTTGCCATTTTTTGACCAGATGCTTGACAGACTTGCTGGGAGAGCTTTCTATTGTTTCTTGGACGGGTATTCTGGCTACAACCAAATTTTGATAGCTCCAAAAGATCAGGAAAAGACAACCTTCACCTGTCCCTACAAGACATTTGCTTTTTCAAGGATGCCATTCGATTTGTGCAATGCACCCGCCACATTCCAGCAGTGCATGATGGCAATTTTCACGGATATGGTTGAAGATTTCTTGGAGGTGTTCATGGACGACTTCAGCGTGGCCGGGGACTCATTTGAGGAGTGTTTGCAAAATCTTGATAAAGTTCTCTCCTGGTGCGAAGAAACCAACCTTGTATTGAATTGGGAAAAATTCCATTTCATGGTCAAGGATGGCATAGTCCTTGGCCATAAAATATTAAAAGATGGCATTGAAGTGGATAACGCTAAGATCGAGGTTATATCCAAGTTTCCTCCTCCAACCTCGGTGAAGGGAGTCAGTAGTTTCCTTGGGCATGCGGGGTTTTACCGGAAATTCATAAAAGATTTTTCAAAAGTGGTAAATCCCGTATGCAAGCTATTGGAGAAAGATGCCATGTCCGAGTTCAATGAGGAATGTATGAAAGCATTTGAGTGTTTGAAGCAAAAGCTAACTACCACACCAATTATCACCACGCCAAATTGGAGCTCTCTTTTTGAGCTCATGTGTGACTCAAGTGACGTGGCGGTGGGTGCGGTCTTGGGCCAACGGGTGAACAAAATCTTTCACCCCGTTTATTATGCAAGCAAAACCATGAACTCTGCCCAAGTTAACTACACAGTCACCGAAAAGGAATTGTTGGCCATTGTTTTTGCAGTGGAGAAATTTAGGCCCTACCTTATGGGAGCCAAGGTGATAGTACACACCGATCATGCGGCGCTCCGTTACTTAATGATGACGAAGGATTCAAAAACTAGGATTATGAGGTGGGTCTTATTGCTCCAAGAGTTTGATATAGAAATTGTTGATAGAAAAGGGAGCGAAAATCAAGTTGACGATCATTTATCCCGGTTGGAGGAGAAAGGAAGGCCAAATGATGGCCTTGAGATCAATGATGCCTTTCCGGATGAGCAGCTTCTCTCAATCTATATGCATGACATGCCATGGTTTGCAGACATTGCCAACTTCCTTGTGACACGTGTTGTCCCGTTTTAGCTCTCTTCTAACCAAATAAAGAATCTTAGACATGACAACTTGGATTATTATTGGGATGAGCCGTATTTTTTCAAAATATGCAATGATGGAGTCATTCGGCGTTGTTTCCTCGAGGAAGAACAAATGTCCATTCTTGATTCTTGCCATTCCTCGCCCTATAGTGGTCATCACAGTGGGGCAAGGACAACATCTAAAGTCTTGAGTTGTGGGTTTTATTGGCTAACTTTGTAAAAAGATGCAAGCAAATTGGTAAAGAGGTGTGACGAATGTCAAAGAGCGAGCGACATTTCAAAGAAGGATGAAATGCCCCTCACAACGATCCTTGAAGTTGATATATTTGATGTGTGGGGCATTGACTTCATGGGCCCTTTTGTTAGCTCGCGTGGTAATACCTACATTCTCGTGGCTGTGGATTATGTCTCGAAATGGGTCGAGGCCATGGCTTTGCCCAACAATGAAGCCCGAAGTGCGGTTGGTTTTCTCAAGAAGAACATTTTCACACGATTTGGGACACCTCGGGCTATCATAAGTTACGGGGTATCTCATTTTTGTAATCGGGCTTTTGATTCACTGCTTGCCAAGTATGGGGTAAATCGAAAAGTGTCCACACCTTACCGTGAATGCAAATATGACCGACTGGTCAAGAACATTTTGTCCAAGACCGTGAATGCAAATATGACCGACTGGTCAAGAAAGCTTGATGATGCACTTTGGGCATATAGGACTGCCTTCAAGACCCCGATTGGTATGTCACCGTATCGGTTGGTGTATGGTAAGGAATGTCACCTTCCGGTTGAGTTGGAGCGCAAGGCACTTTGGGCTTTGAAGAAGCTGAAATTGGATTGGGAAACTGCTGCAAATCTTCGTGTTGATCACCTTAATGAGATTGATGAGTTTAGATTCCATGCCTATGCAAGATTTTCTTTGTATAAGGAGAAAATGAAGTATTTGCATGACAAGTATGCTAAGCACCGAGAATTCAAAGGGGGAGACTTGGTATTTCTCTTCAACTCAAGGCTTCGTCTCTTTCCGGGCAAACTCAAATCAAAGTGGAGTGGTCCATTTGAGGTGGTGTTGGTTACACATTTTGGTGCCCTTGATCTAAAGAACAAGAATGGTGAATTTTTTTGTGTGAATGGGCATCGGGTCAAACATTATTTGGGAAAATTTGAGGATAGCCACGTAGTGACTTTGTTGAAATTCACTTGATCATGGTAACATGCGTCGTGCCGCGACATTAAATCGGGCGCTTCTTGGGAGGCAACCCAAGTGTTTTCTTTTCTTTCTTTTTGTTTCTTCTTGTTAGAGTAGATTTTTCTTGAACTAACCTGTTTGTGAAGTTGGTGTAGGATTTAATGGATGCAGTGCAGGAACAATGTCTGGAAAAATTGGGCTAACTGTTCAGATCCGTTGCAGTGGTCAATATTCCATCGTCAGCGATCTCGAAAATGCTACATCGTAAATCTTCCGCCGATGCGGTCTTGTGAGCGAAAAGACAAGCTCTCTGAATCTCCATTTCACTGCAACGATTGGAAATCCACTGACAGTGGTGGGATTCCGCTGTAGCGGCAAGATTCCGCTGACAACAAAGAAAGTCCATGCCCAGCTCTTCACAATGCTTAAAAGCGCGGTCAGTGGTAAAATTCCGCTGTCGCGCTCGGTAAGTCGGTGGGGTCCCACATTTCTAGTATAAATACTGTGGAACCCCCTTATTTTACCCTTTTCACTCATTTTCATCCTAGACCACTACTATTACTGCTAATCAAGTTCACTGTGCATCCAAGATTCATTCTTCTCATATTTTAACATCCTACATATTCATCTAACATTGGTATGTTCTCATTATTTGATTTTAGTTGAATATTTTTTAAAGTTTTTGTATTTTTTTTTCTTATTTTTTTTATTTTTAAATTGGAATTATTGAAGCCCTAATGCTTGAGTATGATTCACCAATGTGTTATAAACTGTGGGGTAGTGATTTCTTGTTGCCTAAGAGGATATAGGGTTCTTATTCCATATATTTCATGTCAAATTTTTGAATATTGGAAAAACCCTAGTTTGAATAATATTGTCAGTGCGCATTTAGTTTGAATTTTGCTGCAGCGGACCAGAAATCCGCTGACAGCGGAATCATCTGAGTGTTACCAATTGTGACTGTAAATTTTTGCTGCAGCGGCTTGAAATCCGCTGACAGCGGTGTGAGTTCCGCTGCAGCGAACGCTTTTCCGCTGACAACGGTGAGCAACTTCTGAGAGTTAGGGTATTCTGAGTCCCCACATTCCGCTGCAGCGACCAATAATCCGCTGATAGCGGTGGCCTTTCGCTGCAACGGACATTTTTCTGCGGGGAGCGGTTGGAAAGTTCAGAGGATGGGGTAGTCTGAACCCTCAACTTTCGCTGCATCAGCCAATTTTTCGCTGATAGCGATGGCCCTTCTGGTGCAACGGTTACTTTTCCGCTGACAGCGGAAGTCTTCTGTGTACACTATTTTGTTCTCTGCAACTCTTATGTCCGTGCTTTCATTGCATACTTGTATACCATGTTTTAACAAGATTCATTGACATGTTTGCAGATAATGGTAAGATCATTTGGTGCCTCCGACAAGCAACCCAGCAGGGGTGATTCTTCAAGAGGTCGGGGGAGGGGTAAACAACCTGCATCATCTCTAGGCCCAACAAGGATCATTGACAAGAAGCAGACACTAAGGAGGCCTACCCCCGATCCATCAGAATCCAGTGAATACGTCCCCTCCCGGGAGGTTTCAGAGGGTAAAAGTGGTGCAGCCTTAGCAGAGGCCTTGTCCAAACCTAGGAGGCTTGTCAATGAGCCTACTAGATCAGAGTCTTTTGACAGTTTGGGTCTTTCCAGTGACTCCACACCCCCACAGGATACCGGTGTAGCAACCCAGTCCACCGCACTTGCCTCTATTAACCTTCAGAGTTCTGACGATACACTTGATGATTGCAAGGGAGCTGACACCCAAGTGCAGACAGCAGGACTACTCCGGACCAAAAATCCATCAGTGTGGAGGGATCGGTTTCTGTCTGAACCACCCTACCACAAATTCGCAGAGTGGTGGCCCCCTAAGGTCACTTATCCCTAAAAGGCCTTTCATTGTTAAAGATCTCTTAACTCATAACCCAAATGTCAAGAAGCAATTTGAGGAAAGAGCGAGGTGGGGTTTCTTCACTAGCAAGGTCGAGGATGCAAATGAATACGTTGTGAAGGAGTTTTATGCTAATGTGGCCCACACAAAAAGGGCCACATATCTTACCCAGGTCCGAAACAGGAAGATCTTGTACAGTGGTAATTCATTCAATGACTATGCTGGCTTTGCTAATGAAGATGAGACTCGCTACCAGGAGAAAGTTGCCTTAGGAGATTTGGCTCGTACTTGGTTGGATTCTTTCATTGCTATCCCGGGGACTACTCCAGCTTTGTTGACTCCAGGATCCATCATCTACAGGAACACACTCAACTTCGAGGCCAAGGGTTGGGCGACCTTTGTTTGTAGCCAGATAGATCCCATCTTTCATGACAGTGACATTCCCCTCTCACGGGACCTTATTGTGGGAGTTATTATGGATGGCACCCGATCAATGTCGGGAATATTATGGCTAGGGTGATTGACCGGATATTACAGAGGAATGAGAGCTCTTATCCCTTTCCCAACTTCCTCACCATGTACTTCAGGGACATGGAAGTTGAGGGAAGGGACTTTGATGTTATAGTGCGACCAAGATCAGCTTTATCATGGTATAGTTTGAAAGGTCCGGAAAACCCCAAGGCAAAAGGGAAAGCCACCACATCCGCTGCTCCTGGTACTTCCACTACTACTGAGTCTTCCGCTGCTGTCGAGGATTCTACTGATGTTGAGGGGCCCACTGTTGCTGCTGTCCCGGAGTCTTCCTCGGGTCCTTCCATGATCATTCCTATCCCAGTGCCTACATCTTCCACTTACCCTCAGTTGGCCTTGAGGGTGTCTGAATCTAGCTGGTATCACCAACTAGCTGCAGGTAGCTTCTTCTAAGCTCACTTGTGATGACCCGACCGGTCGTTTCGAGAATTTAAGCTCCGTTCTATGGTATAAGACCATACTTAGCTCCTCATTATGTATACCAAATTGCGTGCGTGGTTAGATTCAGTTACTGGATAATCCAGAGTCGAATTAGGAGGAATATTTTCAATTTGGAAGCTTAAGTGATGAAAGTTGACCGGAGGTTTGACTTTTGTGTAACGGCCTTGAAATGAGCTTTGGTTAATGTTAGCAGCTTCGTATGGTGATTTTGGACTTAGGCGTGCGTGCGTAATTGGATTTGGAGGTTCGTAGAGTGATTTGAGGTATTTTGGCGAAAGTCATAATTTCGGCGATTTCGGCCGATAGGTGAAGTTTTGATATTGGGCTCGGAATGGAATTTCAAGAGTGGCTTTAGGTCCGTTGTGTCATTTGGGGCTTGTTTGCAAAATTTCATGTCATTCCGGGTTGATTAGATAGGTTTCGGCGCGAGTCGTGATAATTGAAGTTTTGAAAATTCCTAAGTTTGATTTTTGGTTGATTCGTCATTTTAGTGTTATTTTATGTGTTTTGAAACCTTGAGCGAGTCCGTGTTAGGTTATATGACTTGTGTGTGTGGGTGGACGGGGTCCCGGGGGCCTCGGGTGTGTTTCAGATGGGTTCCGGGTCAATTTTCTCCAAAATTGCACTGCTGATGGCTGTCCACTGGTTTCCTTCTCTGCGTTGGCACCCTCTCGTCCGGTTTCGCGAAGTGTTACCTGGGAAGGGGGTCAATTTTTTCTCTGCATTCGCGTAAACACGAACGCGATCGCATAGTGTCTGCCTTCACCTTCATCGCGTTCGCATATATCCCACTGCGTTTGCATAGTAGGACCAAGGGTTGGGGGTCTGTAGATTAATCCTCTTCGCGATCGCATAGTAGTACGTGTATGCGAGGTGACGAGTGCGTACTCGGACTTATTTTCTAATAGACTGGCCTTCTAGGGTTCGTAAGTTCTTATGTTACCTGTGTATGAATTGTAATTGATACATTTGAGTCCTTGGTGGTTAATTTCATCATTTCCTGCTTAAATTAGAATTACTTGCTCTTGGATTCCTTAGTTGGCTATTTGACTTTAATTGACTTAACTGAATAATTTACCGTTCTTATCTTCATGTTATACTTGCTTACTAGAACCGCCCAATTGACTATATTAGTATTATCTAGCTTTATAGTTGTCTAGCCGTAGTTAGAACATCCGTTTATTGGAGTCAAGCATGCCCGTGATTCTTACATTGTGATTTATATGACTTTTCCCTTATGTGCTACTTGGGTCTAGTTGATAAATATTTATGTTGTCGATGTGTTCTTGATGTTGCCTATTACTAGGTCTTTATTTGAGTTGAGTTTTGTTCCGTAAATTAAATTGTTTAGGCGAGATTGGTTATAGCTGTTTTCCCTTGCCGGGATGGTATGATTTCTATTATTGCTTGTGCTGTTAATGATATTGATTGCGTTGTTGACTCCCTTGCCGGGATGTTGTGATTTTTGGCTTTCATTGTTGACTTTTCTTGCCAAATTGTTGTTTTTGTTATTGTTTGGGGTGAGAAAGAGTGTAAAGCACGAAGGGTGATGCCGTGTATTCATTTCATTCATTTCATTGTGAAAAAGAGAGTAAAAGCACAAAGGGTGATGCCGTGCCATGATTTATATTGCTTTCATTTACACATTGCATTGTGAGGAAGAGAGTAAAAGCATGAAGGGTGATGTCGTGCCATGATTTATATTGCTTTCATTTACACATTGCATTGTGAGGAAGAGAGTAAAAGCATGAAGGGTGATGTCGTGCCATGATTTATATTGCTTTCAGTTACACATTGCATTGTGAGGAAGAGAGTAAAATTACGAAGGGTGATGCCGTGCCATGATCTTTACATTAAAAAGCACGAAGGAACATGTCGTGCCCCTTTCATTTATCTATTGCATTGTGAGGATGAGAGTAAAAACACGAAGGGTGATGTCGTGCACTTATCTTTGCATTATTGTTTCCATCGTTCTGTTTGATAATTACTATACTTGTTTTGGTGAGGATGACAGTAAAGCACGAAGGGTGATTCCGTGTATTCATTTCATTCATTGCATTGTGAGGAAGAGAGTAAAAGCACGAAGGGTGATGCCGTGCCATGATTTCCGTGCTCCTGTTTGATATTTACTGCATTTGCTTAAGAGTTAATATTCCATTGTTTTGATTTGGATATTCATATTGATCTCTTACTACATTCATCGATAAGACTTGATGTTCCTCCTGCACTGCATGGCAAGTTTTGAGTTACGGACTGAGTTCCGATAGGTTTACCTTGAGAAGATTATGATTTTTGAGATTTTACGGAGGAGTTTTATTAAAAAAGTGATTGTTTCGAAATGATTATATCTGAAGGATTTCTACATTGAAAGTATATTTGAAAAGCTTAGTCTTGCATAAAATGATATTTGAAAGTCTTTTACTGGGAAGCATCTTTGGAAACTTCGTATTTTGAAAGAAAACTATGTTTTACGTAATTCTCTCCCTAGTACATATATTTATATATATTTTGGAAAAAGTATGTTTTCAGAGGAAACCTTTCTATATTAAAAAGGATTTTTCTTGCAAAGCTTTCATATGATCTGTTGTTTAAGGGTTCCCACTAGTTTATGGAATTTAATGGCTAGGGTTCGATGTGATTAAATAAACGTGGAATTGAGTTGTGGGTTTCTCTAGTGCATTGTGCTTTCTTCTGGTTTGGCTTGTCATTGTTGTCCATCCTTCTGCGTATTTTTGTGCTGTTTCGTGGTTATTTTTCTATAATTTTCTTCTGTATTATATTGTCATTGTTGTAAATTATCCCGTGATGTCCCTAGATATATGTACTGTTCGATTTCTTCTACATTTATGCCAGTTACTTCTTGTAGACCAGTGGTGTTTTGACTAGTCCTCGTCAGTACTCCACCTAGGTTAGTCTTGATACTTACTGGGCACCGCTGTGGTGTGCTCATACTACTCTTCTATGCATTTTTGTTTGCACAGATCCAGGTTTTGGTTGTTAGTAGCTGCGCGGCTGATTGCCGAGGAGACTCAAGGTAACCTGTTGCTGCGTTTGCAGGCTTCAGAGTCCTCTTATTTGTATTAATATTCATACACTATTGTATTTATTTCCAAAGAGTTGTATTTAGAAGTTGTAGAATATTCGTAGATCTTATGACTTGTATTACCGGGTTTTGGGAAAATAATGTAAATTCTGTCAAGATTTTTATATCGAGACTGTTGGTTTTCCTTTTATTATTGTTGTTATCCAGTAACTGTTAGGCTTACCTAGTCCCTAAGACTAGGTGCTATCATGATACCCAACAGAGGAAAATTTGGGTCGTGACAAGTTGGTATCAGAGCTCTAGGTTCATAGGTGCTACGAGTCATAAGCGAGTTAAGTAGAGTCTTGCGGATCGGTATGGAGACGTCTGTACTTATCTTTGAGAGGCTACAGAACTATTCGGAAAATTTCACTTCCTTCATTCCTATCATGTGAGTTTATTGATCTTGAACTTTGAAATTATCGTTCCTTTCTCTCACCGATGGTGAAGACACGAACCGCGATACCTGATGATGTTACCCGAAGCAAGTGTCACAAGGGTCAGAGACAAAGGCCGACGAGGAGCACGTACCGCAGTTTAGATGCCTGTTAGAGCAGTTATGGTGGAGCCACCAGTAGTTCTAGTTGAGGGAAACAGGTACTGGAGGAGCCTGTTGCTACCCCAGACTTCAGGAGGCCCGAGCATAGTTTTGAGACTAATTGGTACCTTGACTCAGGCGAGATTGATTCTAGTTCACCGGCTATTACACGGGTCAGGGGAGGAGTTCAGACTCCCACCATCTACACTTTAGAGCAGTGAGATCATGTTGGACATGTACAAGTTGTCATGGCAGCACGACATGTGGTTTCAGTTCAGCCCGTGGTTAGGGCAGTAACATCGGAGGAAGAATACCTTGGACTTGAGAGGTACAGGAAGTACCAACCTTCTGTCTTTCAGTGGATTGGCGGCAGATGGTACCTAGGGTTTTCTGGGGAAGGGTCACTATATTCTTCGCACTTCGGGTGTTGTGGAGACGAGCGGGGACTGCTTTTTCCACGTCTCAGGTTCATAGAAGTAGGTCGATCAGTGGTGGCGGCATATGAGCTGGGGTAACCTGGTCGAGTTAGCTTCACTAGCATGGATTTAGTTTTCGGAGATGTTTTGGGGGAGGTTGCACCTCAGTTCCTTGGAATGTTCGGCGCGCGGGGTTCGAGCAGTTGCGTCAGGGCGCCATGTCACTATTGGAGTATGCCGTTAGATTCAGTGAGTTGGCCAGATATGCACCCCGTTTGGTTGCTTCAGTTAAGAGATGAGTCTGTAGAGTCATTGAGAGATTCAGACATGTTATTCGGTTTAGCGGGACTCGAGAGTTAGAGTAGGATGCCTCGTTTCAGTAGGTAGTAGGGATCACTCGCCGGTTAGGGAGCATATGGGACCGGGAGCGAGAAAACAGACGAGATCAGGTGAGAGAGTTTTGGGCGAGGAGGCCTCGTAGATCGGGGTAGTCCACTGTTCCTTATTATGGAACCAAGGTAAGTTGTTGTAGAGAATTTTGGGTCAACCAGTTTAGTTTGCATTGCCAGCTTCACACAGGGGCTTTTTAGGTACTCATGGGTCCCAGAGGATCCGTATGGTATGTTTTCCACAGCCACGTCGGCAGAGAGGTTGTTTGAGTGTGGAGATGTGAGCCACAAGGTGAGAGAATTATTCCAGGATTCAGGTGAGTAGAGGGCGCCCAAGAGGGGGACCCATTGATATGTTTCATATAGTAGGTTGGAGGCCGTTGTGCCAGGTATTATCCCACAGGTATGTTTTGATGTGTTACAGAGGGGGCTCCAATTGTATTTTACTATAGTTCTGTTGGACAGGACGAGTTTCCCTTATTTGTTGTTTCATTTATGAGTGAGTTTCATGTTTTACACTCTATTTTGTGTTTGCTCATGTTGGGAGGTTCTATGAGTAGTAACACGTGTCTATCGTTGGTTTTATTCATTCTTGATAGTGGTGAAACCGAAAATGAGTCTTTGTTGTTCTTCGTGGTGAGCTTTATATGATTTTTCCTAAATATTTTGTTTGCGAGTTGTGATTTGATATTCCATCGAGATGGGAGTTCAGGTAGTATTACGACTTTTATCAGTCGAGTTTAATGGAGAAATTTCTATTGGTATGATATATTTCCGGTATGTGATTCTGGGTGGAGGGTGAGGTCCTCGTGATATTTGGGATTCGATATTTTTAGACCGGGCTGAGTACCGCGGTGAAAATTTTATCAGGATGGTATCCTTGTGATTTTTTCATGTGTTTTGCTTTTTCCTTGATATATTGCTTTTGGTAAGTCAGTATTGGTAGTGAGTTGTGTCTATGAGCTTGTTTGATGGTTCCTTTATATGCTTCTCTTTCATATTCAGTCATTTCGTTATGTGCTTCTTTAGTTTAGATTGCGGGATGTATGCCCGGTGGTGTTAGTTGTGGCTTGATGATTCGGGAGTTATAGTGAAGTCTTCATGTTCATTGCATCAGTATCAGTATTACGGAGTTTGGAAACAGAGATCTTTCAGATGTGGGGCTAATTGCCAATGTTGAGTTGATTACGGGCAGCTATTGTGATCAAAAGTGTTATTTGAGCCTATGTGAGATGTGCCATGTTGTGTGGTCGTGCCTTATGGGTGTAGTCATTAGTTGATGCAGCTGGTTGAGGCTAATGCTGGATATGAGTTTAGAATCAGATCTTTTGAGAAATGAGTAGAAGGTAAGAAATTGAGGTATGAGGCTGATCGGTGGTGATGTGAAGGCTATATTGCAGTTGTGATTGTTTCGTCAGGCTTATGTGGGTTTGGGTAACGGTGGATCACCCGCGGGTATGTGTTAGAAGTGTACAATCAGTGATTGGGTGAGTTCAAGGTGAATCTTGGCACGTTCGAGGACAAACGTTTGTTTAAGAGGGGGAGAATGTGATGACCCGACCGGTCGTTTCGGGAATTTAAGCTCTGTTTGGTGGTATAAGACCATAATCAGCTCCTCATTTGTATTCCGACTTGCGTGCGTGGTTAGATTCAGTTACCGGATAATCCAGAGTCGAATTAGGAGGAAAATTTTCAATTTGGAAGCTTAAGTGATGAAAGTTGACCGAAGGTTTGACTTTTGTGTAAACAGCCTTGGAATGAGCTTTGGTTAATGTTAGCAGCTTCGTATGATGATTTTGGACTTAGGCGTGCGTCCGGAATTGGATTTGGAGGTCCGTAGAGTCATTTGAGATATTTTGGCGAAAGTCAGAATTTCGGCGATTTTGGCCGATAGGTGAAGTTTTGATATTGGGCTCAGAATGGAATTCCGAGAGTGGATGTAGGTCTGTTGTGTCATTTGGGGCTTGTCTGCAAAATTTCATGTCGTTCCGGGTTGATTTGATAGGTTTCGGCGCGAGTCTTAATAATTGAAGTTTTGAAAATTCCTAAGTTTGATGTTTGGTTGATTCGTCGTTTTAGTGTTATTTTATGTGTTTTGAAACCTCGAGCGAGTCCGTGTTAGGTTATATGACTTGTGTGTGTGGGTGGACAGGGTCCCGGGGGCCTCGAGTGTGTTTCAGATGGGTTCTGGGTCAATTTTCTCCAAAATTGCACTGCTGATGGCTGTCAGCTGGTTTCCTTCTCTGCGTTGGCACCCTCTCGTCTGCGTTCGCGAAGTGCAACCTGGGAAGGGGGTAAATGTTTTCTCTACGTTCGCGTAAACACGAACGCGATCGCATAGTGTCTGCCTTCACCTTCATCGCGTTCACATAGTAGGACCAAGGGTTGGGGGTCTGTAGGTTAATCCTCTTCGCGATCGCAATAATGTATACGCGCTTGCATAGGCCCCACATTTCCTCTTCTCCGCGTTCGCATACACTATGCCGCGTTCGCATAGTGCAAATCTGGGCAGCTTTATTTTTCTTCTTCGCGAACGCCCCTTTCTCCGCGTTCGCTATGCATAATTGACTGGGCAGAATATAAAATTTCAAAAACGAGGGTTAGGCCATTTTTAACATATTTTAACTTCTAGAGCTCAGATTTTGGCGACTCTTTGAGGGTTTTTCACACAAATGGAATGAGTAAGTGTTCTTCCACTAGAATTAAACATATGTCATGAATTAGTTCTTATTTTTATCATTTAATTTGTGTTTTGGGTTGAAGAAATATTGGGTTTTTGAAAGAAAGTTTCTAAATTGAAAAATCATGATTTGACGGGCCAAATGATATCGGAATTTGATAAATTTTGTATGGGTGAACTCGGATCGGAATGGGCAATCGAAATTTGTAAAATTTGTCGGGTTCCGAGGTGCGGGCCTGGGGGTCGACTTTTGGGTCGATTTTTATAATTCTGAAAAGATTGAAACTTTATTGTTCGGAATAGTTCCTTATACGTGTTATGTGTATTTTCAAGTTGTTTTAGTTGATTTTGAGCTGTCCAGAGGTCTTTCCGCCCGAGAAGTTCCCTTTTGGGTATCCGGTGGTCGTCTTTGAGGTAAGTATCTTGCCTAACCTTGTGCGGGGGAACTACCCCCTAGGATTGAGTCTTCTTTGTTGATTGTAGTCCGTGTATGCGAGGTGACGAGTGCGTACTCGGCTTATTTTCTAATAGACTAGCCTTCTAGGGTTCGTAGGTTCTTATGTTACCTGTGTATGAATTGTAATTGATACATTTGAGTCCATGGTTGTTAATTTCATCCTTTCCTGCTTAAATTAAAATTACTTGCTCTTGGATTCCTTCGTTGGCTATTTGGCCTTAATTGACTTAACTGAATAATTTACCGTTCTTATCTTCATGCTATACTTTCTTACTAGAACCATCCAATTGACTATAATAGTATTATCTAGCTTTATAGTTTTCTAGCCATAGTTAGAACATCCGTTCGTTGGAGTCAAGCATGACTGTGAGTCTTACATTGTGATTTATATGACTTTTTCCTTATGTGTTACTTGGGTCTAGTTGATAAATATTTATGTTGTCGATGTGTTCTTGATGTTGCCTATTACTGGGCCTTTATTTGAGCTGAGTTTTGTTCCTTAAATTAAATTGTTTAGGCGAGCTTGGTTATAGCTATTTTCCCTTGCCGGGATGATGTTGTTTTCATTGTTGACTCCCTTGCCGGGATGGTATGATTTCTATTATTGCTTGTGCTGTTAATGATATTGATTGCGTTGTTGACTCCCTTGCCGGGATGTTATGATTTATGGCTCTTATTGTTGTCTTTCCTTGCCAAATTGTTGTTTTTGTTATTGTTTGGGTGAGAAAGAGTGTAAAGCACGAAGGGTGATGCTGTGTATTCATTTCATTCATTGCATTGTGAGAAAGAGAGTAAAAGCACGAAGGGTGATGCCGTGCCATGATTTATATTGCTTTCATTTACACATTGCATTGTGAGGAAGAGAGTAAAAGCACGAAGGGTGATGTCGTGCCATGATCATTACATTTAAAAGCACGAAGGAACATGCCGTGCCCCTTTCATTTATTTATTGCATTGTGAGGATGAGAGTAAAAACACGAAGGGTGATGCCGTGCACTTATCTTTGCATTATTGTTTCCATCGTTCTGTTTGATAATTACTATAATTGTTTTTGTGAGTATGAGAGTAAAGCACGAAGGGTGATGTCGTGTATTCATTTCATTCATTGTATCGTGAGGAAGAGAGTAAAAGCACGAAGGGTGATGCTGTGCCATGATTCCGTGCTCCTGTTTGATATTTACTGCATTTGCTTAAGAGTTAATATTCCATTGTTTTGATTTGGATATTCATATTGATCTCTTACTACATTCATCGACAAGACTTGATGTTCCTTCTGCACTGCATGGCAAGTTTTGAGTTACGGACTGAGTTCCGATAGGTTTACCTTGAGAAGATTATGATTTTTGAAATTTTACTGAGGAGTTTTATTGAAAAAGTGATGGTTTCGAAATGATTATATCTGAAGGATTTCTACATCGAAAGTATATTTGAAAAGCTTAGTCTTGCATAAAATGATATTTGAAAGTCTTTTACTGGGAAGCATCTTTGGAAACTTCGTATTTTGAAAGAAAACTATGTTTTACGTAATTCTCTCCCTAGTACATATAATTATATATATTTTGGAAAAAGTATGTTTTCAGAGGAAACCTTCCTATATTAAAAAGGATTTTTCTTGCAAAGGTTTTCATATGATCTGTTGTTTAAGGGTTCCCACCAGTTTATGGAATTTAATGGCTAGGGTTCGATGTGATTAAATAAACGTGGAATTGAGTTGTGGGTTTCTCTAGTGCATTGTGCTTTCTTCTGGTTTGGTGTGTCATTGTTGTCCATCTTTCTGCGTATTTTGTGTTGTTTCGTGGTTATTTTTCTGTAATTTCCTTCTGTATTATATTGTCATTGTTGTAAATTATCCCGTGATGTCCCTAGATATATGTACTGTTCGGTTTCTTCTACATTTATGCCAGTTACTTCTTGTAGACCAGTGGTGTTTTGACTAGTCCTCGCCACTACTCCACCGAGGTTAGTCTTGATACTTACTGGGCACCATTGTGGTGTGCTCGTACTACTCTTCTGTGAATCTTTGTTTTCACAGATCCAGGTTTTGGTTGTTAGTAGCTGTGCGGCTGATTGCCGAGGAGACTCAAGGTAACCTGTTGCTGCGTTCGCAGGGTTCGGAGTCCCCTTCTTTGTATTAATATTCATACACTGTTGTATTTATTCCCAAACAGTTGTATTTAGAAGTTTTAGAAGATTCGTAGAGCTTATGACTTGTATTACCGGGTTTTGGGAAAATAACGTAAATTCTGTCAAGATTTTTATATCGAGACTGTTGGTTTTCCTTTTATTATTGTTGTTATCCAGTAACTTATAGGCTTACCTAGTCCCTAAGACTAGGTGCTATCACGATACCCAACGGAGGCCGTGACATCACTGATCTTTCTACCACTATTGTAGCTCAGTCAGCTTCAGCACATAGTGCATTGCCTCCATTACTGGAGGAGACATTGAGGAGCCTGGTTGATAAACAGAAGAAGATCATGGAGACCCATGACAAGCATGGGAAGGACATTCATTCTTTGTGCAAGTCTGTGAGGAAAATGAAGAGGAGTTAGGACGACATGAAGAATGTTCAGGTGGAGAAGCAGAAGACTCAAGCTGACTTGAAGATGGAGGTCGCGAATCTCACAGCGGCGGGGGACATACCCCTTGATTTGTTGATAGGAGAGCCCGCACCTACTGATAGGGCTGCACAGGTTTTAAGAGCCGGAGCTTACCTCAGCCCCAGTTCGCAGAGGAGTCATCCCGCGGACTGATGACATGGAGATCCAGCTTGAGGATCCAGAGGGAGAGTGTTGCTCCCAAACGCACACGCAAGTATACGCGGTCGTCAAGTAATAAAGTGACTAAAAGTCGGATGTCGAACCCACGAGGACTTGTGATTAACTATTAACTAAATTAGACTATCCTAATTATATAATCAAGAATTAAACCTAATAATATTCGATTCAAAACTAATTAAAATAAAGAAAACAAATAGTGAACTCTGAACAAAGGGATATAAGATTTTTATGTTATCAATGTGATGAAAACGATCTAGGGTTATGGGCTATCTAACAAGCATATTGTATTCTTCAATTGAATTGAATAATTAATTTATCATTGGTTGACAGGGTTAATATTGATCATAAGAATCTGTCGAGTTCTTACTCGCCTATTCAGGCTAACCTAACGCTTATATGTCTATGGAATTAGAACTAACAAGAATGCACTTATAATTCCTGTAAATCAACCAAGCAAGGCAATTAGGTATATGTATATCCTAACCGCGAATCCATTCCACGATGCCCAGGTTCAAGAACTTGCTCTACTCAATCCTATATGCAATCTAGAATTCCCACTTTCGAGTTCAACTCTAGATTCGTAGATAGTATTCAATTGGTGATCAAGCAATCAAATAATTAAGTGTAGGATTGAATAAATAAACTAATATGATAAACAAAGAAATAAAAATCAATATCCGAATAACAATAGTCATGAAAGAACCACAAACCTAGAATGTGAGGTTTAGCTCCACAGAGACATGGTAGCTAAACAACAAATCATACAAAGAAAGATAAAAACTACAAAGTTTGATGGAAGAAAGATGGAACTTGATGAATTCCGGCCTCCACGGCGGCTCTGTGCTTGTGTTTTCCTCCAAAAAACGTCCTCCCTCCTAAAAAATAAGCTTAGACTTGCTTTTATACGTGTTGGGTAGGTCTAGGGCCGAAATAACCGTGTCCCGGGCAAAATAGGAGAAAATCCCGTCACCGGCGCCCTGGGTAGCGCCCGGCACCCACCAGGGCGCTGCCCCAAAAAAACAATCTGCCTCCAGCGCCACAGGTAGGGCTGGGCGCTACCTGTGGCACCCAATTTTGCAATTTTCCCGGTTTCGTCCGTTTTGGCTCTAATTTCGCGCGTTTCGCCCCCAATTGATTCTGAATCGTTCCTACACATAAAAACACTTCAAATTAATATAAATCATCACATTTAACATCTAAAACTCACGAAACAAAAGTAAAATATGAGGCGATATACATAGAAATATATACACTTTAAGCTAAACATCAACACCCCACACTTAGACTCTTGCTCGTCCTTGACCAATGTGACAAACCACTACCCTTCAACACGTACAAAGTTCATTATCAAGGAGCATTTTACTTTTAAATCACACACGTTTTCCCTTGATTATGATCGATACCGGCAATCAAATATGAACATACAAAAATTCACATTCTTCCCCTTCTTTAAACATGCCCAAGTATAACAAGTTAATCATTCCTACCAACAACCTATTTGCAACCACCAAACCTCAAAAGTCAACTTGTAACCACTAAGCTCTCTCAATTCACGCAATTACCCAACAAGAAAGTTTACAACATTACCAATTGCTCATGAGATCATGTGCCCTCACCAATAACAAAGAGTGAATATAACTAGTCCACACATTCAAATATGCTTTTGAACATAATTTAAGGACATCACACAATTGAACAAAAATTCACTCACTCTCACAAAGAATTCATATACATCTCGTGGTCGTACCATAAGCTTGCCCTTAGTGTAGATCTCTACTAATTTAAGTTAGCCAAATCTAGGATCAATTAGGACTTTTAAGGTTGTAATGTAGGCTAAGGGACGGGTAGGATATGTTTAGGAATAGTGGCTACCCTCCTAAGCTCTTTAATACACTACTTTCACAATTCAACACATATTCTCCTCAACCAATTCACTTGCCGCAACCCATATTCAACATAGCCCTTTTTCAATTAAGCATCTCTATACTCCCACTAGCACATATTAATAAAATTTGGAGGTGTGTATCTTTTTCTACATACTTCTTCTATCATTTTGTTTTTCTTTCTTTTACAACAATACTTTTTTTTCTCCACACACTCCATACATGAAACTTCATTGGTTAGTGGCTTTTGATTTTAGTTTTAATGCACCAAAGGGCCCTTTCCATGGATCCACTCAAAACTAATCCCCAATATCTCCCCCTACTTCTTTTAGCGACGAAGTGCCTTAGGATGTAAATGTGAAAAAATCTCAATTTAAGAACAAAATAGGGGTACAACTTGTAATGTGGGTACCAAAGAAAAGGTCAAAAGGCTCAAAGGGACTAGCAATGGATTTTTTTTTATTTTTGTGGACAAGTACATCCTTGAACAAGCAAGAAAATGCCTACGTCATCTCCTAGATTAGAATAACTTACAATTTTGCTTTAATTAACACACGAGGCAAGTTCTAGACTACACCAGATAACATAGAAGATAACTAAACCTCACACACACATTGCACATAACCCAATCACAACGGTTTTGTTCAATTCTCAAGTCAAGCAAGCATACATAATTGAGAAGATTAAGAAATATTGCACTATGTGGCATACAAGTCAAGCAACTGAGCTAAGGCGTCGCAAAATAGGCTATTTAATTTTTCTTAGGCATGACATGTCAAACCCAATACAAGGGGAAGAAGAATGTATGTCATACCTAATATGCCGGCACCAAACATGTCAGTGGGTATTTCCAAGTTACTCAGTTTCTTCCTAACTACTCCTAAAGATAAAAAGTTAAAGTTTAAAGTGCCCGGTTCGAGCTACACCCTTGGAAAAGAACCGGTGCCCAAAGAAAAACCAAGGGATACTCCCTAACTATCCTACAAAATAAAAAAATCTTTTTGTATTTTTAAATCGGACTTCATCCCTCAAGAAAATTGTCCAACAGATCCATCGTCGGGAAAAGTCCAAAATTTTCAATTTTTTTTTAATTATGAAATTAATCACCTAAAGTACTACACTATCATAAAAAATAGAACTACGAAACTGAAAGAAGAAGAAAAAAAACTAAAAAATTAACATACTAATATAATACTACTAATGATCTAAAGGAATTCCCACCCCACACTTAAAAGAGTGCAGTGTCACCAATGCACAAATAAAGCAAAAAATAACGAGGGTGGACAAGAAACTCCCAGAAAGGCCAAAGGCCGAAGCACCAGCAACTCACGGGATACTCACACCTCTTCCAAGAATGGTATTTTGTGCGGGCACCCTACACTTATTTCCAACCATGTAGCTCGGTTTTGCACTCTTCCATTGGCTTTGTTTCCTATGCTCATAGTCCTACAAAACAAAAATAAATACTACAAGATAATAAAATAAACTAAATTAAAATAAAATAAAAACAAAAATGAAAGAAAGCAATACAGTTGGGTTGCCTCCTAACAAGCGCCTGATTTAACGTCGCGGCACGACTTGAACCACTTTTTGCCTCCACCTTGAACTTATGAATTGTACCCCTAACAGGGCATCCAGTCTGTGGCTATGCTCCTTTGGTGGGGCTACAAAGATAACCAGGCCAAGTAATAGATTTTTCACTTTGCACTTCTCGTCCTTTAGAAGAGGAATGTAATTTTTGCTTTTTGGCACAACAAATTCAAGAATATAGACACTCTCATTCTCACCCTTTGACTCCCTCACAGGCTCAGATGGCTCGATTACTATCTTACTATCTAAACACAATGTGGAAAAATGATTGGAATGAGGTCTAATGTACCCTAACTCATGAATTTTACTACTATTTGCATCCCCATATTTACATACACACAAGTCTTGCAAAGTAATGTTATCTACTCCCTCATATGACTCTATATCACTCTTCTCAATATTGGCATCCTCAAGAAACACATGGTCTAGTGATTGGTATTCTCGTTTTAGCTCCTCAATTTGGTCTAGAAGATTTTTTTCATCTTCACACAACTCATTATTAAATTGTTGGGCATTACACGCATCAACCTTTGCACTCAAATTTGCATCTAAGTTACGCACAACCAAGCAAAACTTGTCAAATTCCTGTACAAGTTCAACTCTCTCTTTAGACCAATCATTCACAGTTTTTGTTAGAAGATAACGTCGTTCCTCGTATTCTCTTAATCGTGAATATTCTTCCCAATACCAACCCTTACTCCAATATTCAAATTCAGACCTCCCAGAATTCAGATCATGACAAGCCCAAAAGGATGGGCCATAAAAGTTTTCTGTCAACCAAGCGTCTTCATCAATAACCTTACCTCCGGATATTTCATCCCGAGATGTCATGTTAAGAGAACTAGAAACACATTAAGAGAGAGATCAAAATTGTTATAAAAATAAAAATATTTACAAAAAGAGAAGAAAAAAAATAAAAACTTGTAAAGATATAAGTAAAAATCTAATATAGAAAAATAGTTAATTTCTAAGTCCCCGGCAACGGCGCCAAAAACTTGTTGCTCCCAAACGCACACGCAAGTATACGCGGTCATCAAGTAATAAAGTGACTAAAAGTCGGATGTCGAACCCACGAGGACTTGTGATTAACTATTAACTAAATTATACTATCCTAATTATATAATCAATAATTAAACCTAATAATATTCGATTCAAAACTAATTAAAATAAAGAAAACAAATAGTGAACTCTAAACAAAGGGATATCAGATTTTTATGTTATAAATGTGATGAAAACGATCTAGGGTTATGGGCTATCTAACAAGCATATTGTATTCTTCAATTGAATTGAATAATTAATTTATCATTGGTTGACAGGGTTAATATTGATCATAAGAATCTGTCGAGTTCTTACTCGCCTATTCAGGCTAACCTAACGCTTATATGTCTATGGAATTAGAACTAACAAGAATGCACTTATAATTCCTGTAAATCAACCAAGCAAGGCAATTAGGTATATGTATATCCTAACCGCGAATCCATTCCACGATGCCCAGGTTCAAGAACTTGCTCTACTCAATCCTATATGCAATCTAGAATTTCCACTTTCGAGTTCAACTCTAGATTCGTAGATAGTATTCAATTGGTGATCAAGCAATCAAATAATTAAGTGTAGGATTGAATAAATAAACTAATATGATAAACAAAGAAATCAAAATCATTATCCGAATAACAATAGTCATGAAAGAACCACAAACCTAGAATGTGAGGTTTAGCTCCACAGAGACATGGTAGCAAAACAACAAATCATACAAAGAAAGATAAAAACTATAATGTTTGATGGAAGAAAGATGGAACTTGATGAATTACGGCCTCCACGACGGCTTTGTGCTTGTGGTTTCCTCTAAAAAACGTCCTCCCTTCTCAAAAATAAGCTTAGACTTGCTTTTATACGTGTTGGGTAGGTCTAGGACCGAAATAACCGTATCCCGGGCAAAATAGGAGAAAATCCCGTCACCGGCGCCCTGGGTAGCGCCAGGCGCCCACCAGGGCACTGCCCCAAAAAAACAATCTGCCTCCAGTGCCACAGGTAGGGCTGGGCGCTACCTGTGGCACCCAATTTTGCAATTTTCCCGGTTTCGTCCGTTTTGGCTCTAATTTCGCGCGTTTCGCCCCCAATTGATCCCGAATCGTTCCTACACATAAAAACACTTCAAATTAATATAAATCATCACATTTAACATCTAAAACTCACGAAACAAAAGTAAAATATGAGGCGATATACATAGAAATATATACACTTTAAGCTAAACATCAGAGAGACCTCCCTGCTCCAGCCACTGCCATTGTGCCCTCTTCTACAACTGATCCTGACCCCATGCAGACAGAGGCACCATAGGGAGTTTTCTTTTACTCTCTCTCACCTCTTTTCCCTATTCTATATTTTTGGGCATTTAGCATTGAGGACAATGCTAATTCTTATTGGAGGGGGCGGCCTCTATTTGGTGATTAAGACTATTTGACATAATTTGGGCTGTAATAACTTCAAATACTATTTTTTCTTTTCCTTATTTGCATTTCCGTACTGTTAGTTTGTTTTACTTTTGGTATGTATATATTCAGTTTCCTTTCTTATGTATATATTCATTCCCCTCTCAATGTATATTCGTCTTAATCCCCTATTGTACATATTCATTTCTATTTTTTGTATTTTTACTTTATATAACTTCTTTAGTTTTTCCATTTATAGTTTAGCTTCTTATTTCATTTAGTAGCTTCTTTTTGAATTTATAGCTTCTTCTTTACTTTTTGCGTTATCAATAAGCCCCTGGTTTTCTTAAGGACACGGTTCTTTCCAGGGGTGAAAATTGTGCGAACCGGGTGTTTCTTCCTTACGACAGACGGTGTGATGACCTTCTTAAGGGATTGAGTCCATTTTTTTTTCGTTTTTGTTTTTATTTTCCTTTGTTTTGGTAGTATGGAATAAATGTGACTTGAATAAGCTTCACTTGGCACCAACATACTTACCTTTGACCTCATGGTTAGAGACAAGTTACAGACGACTCTAGTTCTAAGTGTGACCTTAAAGTCTTGAGTTGACTAAAACTGTCGTCAGGTGGTGTATATAGCCATATGTGAGTGTTCAATCTAAGCCGAGGTTGTTGTGGGCCCTCGACTCTATGCTTTTTAACGATCCTGAGGTTTGAGAGGTGATGTTTGAATTGCATATCCCGAGTGCCGTGCCTGAAAGTCTAAAACTTGACCCAAGTGTTTTTCTAGACAAAATCTTAAGTTAGCTCGACTTGTGAAATGATCATAGGCTTTCCTTGATTCCTTGTTGAAATTAAAGACTTCCATAGCCTACCATGACAAGATCCATAGTCAACCCTTTTGAACCTAAGCCTATTTGTTCAAAAACCACATTACAAACCTTCATCCGTCTCTAATGACCCTCTCTTGGCACCCATTCTTTCCTTGAGCACTGATGATGAATAATAGTAACAATCATAAGTTTGGGGGAGAGACGAGGAAATTCATAGTGATGAAAGGAATGGTCATAAAAGGAAAGGCCAATAAAAAGGTTGAAAAGCAAAACAAGTCAAAAAGAAAAGTAAAGGGTTGAAAGGATTCAATAAAGCAAAGTTGAAAAGGCTTGGAATGCTGAAAAAGAAAGAAAAATGGAGAAAAGTGAGCTTGAAGTAAAAGAAAGAGGGACAATGAGTCTCTCTAAGTTTCCCCAAGGAAGAGAATATGACTCAAAGTGCCAAGAAAAGCATGAGCCAAAATGTGAAAAATGGAGTTCTTAAGGAGAGATGTTCTATCGTAGTTCATCATGTCCAAATTTGATCCAAAAATCCTTCATTACATCCCGTTAAATCCCTATAGGATCTCAATTTGAGTTCTCTTACATTAGTGGTGATTTACACGAGGGGAAAGCCTATGGTACTTAAAGCCGGACTCGTGGCATTCTTTTGAGTGTGAAGAGCGCACCTCTTGATAATCCCAATTCTGAGAGTACATTCTATATGGTGAGATGAGCCCAGGGAGAGTAGAGGAGAAAGAGTCTAGGATCCACAGTGATTTAGGTAAAAGGGAGAAGCTCTTTGACGAATTGAGTCAACTCTTGAAGCTTTGGTGTCACATTAGATCTAGTGAACTAAGAAAGTCATTGCATAATTTTGTCAATAATGCATTTGTGTTGAGGGTAATTGTTAGTCCCAATTGAAGCTTGATGAAGTCACATTTGAACAGCTGAAATAATTTTTCTTTTGTTTACGGAGGTGGGAGTTATCTTGTTTGCTTGAGGACAAGAAAAGACTTAAGTTTGGGGGAGTTGATAACTAGGTATTTTTACCTATTATTTACTCTCGTTTTCTTAGGGTTTGAGGCAAAATTGCATTAAGATACTCCTGAAATTTGATGCAAGTTATTTAATTTGCAGGATTTGAGTTAAATTGAAGATATTGACTAAAGATAACTCAAATAGAAACAAGACTTGTATTGTCCCAGAACCCAGTAGAAGCGCTGAGAGCGCCACTATTCCGCTGCAACAGAATTCAATCCGCTGCCCCAGTTCAAACTTCAGAGAGTGTGTTTTTGAGACCAAGTTGAGTTGCTGTCCACGCCAAAATTCCGTTACAGTGCCGTCCTTGACGCTGCAACGTTCAAATATCTGCTGGGAGCGAATTCCTAAGATCAGAGACTTGCGAACCTGGGATTTTCACACTAGCGCGGTCAGCGGTGACATTCCGCTGCCGCGCTTTCATGGACCGCTGCAACATTGTAGTTTTCCGCTGGGAGCGGACTGGAGATTCAGAAAGTGGCCAAGTCCAGAAACGCTGCAGCGATTATTATTCCGCTGCAGCGAAAGTCAGTCTGCTGGAGTGCTTAGAATTCCCCTGGGAGCGAAATCTCCGTAGGGGAAATTTTGTCCAGTATTTTCAGCCTTGTATAAATACAACTTTTTCTCATTTTTAGGGTATCATACTTTGTAGTGAGCTTGTGAATAGTTCTTTTATTCCGTTTTGAGTAATTTTAGCTTAGATTCTACCATATGTCTTAGATTTTCTTCTTGTAATCAACATTTATGGGTTTTATTTCATCTTCTATCTTAGTTTCATCCATGAAAATGAGTAGCTAGACCCTCAAGCTAGGGTTGTGACCCAACCCTGGTGTGGGTAACTAATGGGTCATCTATTTTAGGATGAATTTGTGATTGGGTGTTTGATTTTTAGTCTATTCCATGCTTAATTCTCTGAATTAGTGGTTGCAGACACTATTGCATGCCTTTATGACTAGGGTTATTCTTGAGAGAGATGACCAAAGTCTAGGTAAATAGGCTAACAAGGTATTTGGGTGAACTCAAGAGATTGATAGCCCCAATAAAAGGGTAGAAACTAGAGATAGTAATACCCGACTTGAGCCATTTCATTTGATTTGTTGAATCACCCAATTGGGCTTGAGAAAGTCAATTCGGGAAAAGTTACCCAAATTACCGAGAGGTATTGGGTGAGTAATTTAATATGAGGTTATTTCATTTGCCCATAATTCACAAGCTTATCCTAGATTTTTGACCCCATTAGTCACTCGCCTAGGAGTAAGTTGCAACCGTATTGCCTTAATCACTTGATAAAAATCCACAAAAATATTATAGTTAGTTAGATAATAGTTCTTTTTAGATTAAACCTTAGAATAGATACAAAACCATTTATGTTGAGAAGAGCAATTAAGAACATGAAACACCACTAAGTCAAGTAGAAACTCGACTCACATTGCATAACTCCATATGGATATCGATCCCGACCCTGTCAGGTAAAAGCTACTTCGACCTTGCCTTGCTACTTAATAGTGGTATAGGTGGGCCGCGATCAATAAGCTGTCCCAAATAGGCAGAACTTAGCTTGTGGCATATGTGTTAGCAAAAATTTAGTCTAAGTAATTTCCTAAGGGTGGGAAACTCGTTTTTGGGCAGGGAACTAGGGAGTTCTTTGTCTTGGCCATAGGGTTGGCTTCTTTGTTTTCTTGTATTCACTTATTAATACAAGTTGGGAAGAAATTCATGTAAATTCGTGTAAGACTTTACTGAATTTATTTTCTACCTAAAAATCTATCTAAGTTCAAAAGCATCTAAAATTATTCTAAGTTGGAAAGGCTGAAGTCAAGGCTGGGCTTGACTGCCGCACAAGGGTGAACCTCGGGCAGAACTCGAGTGACATAAAACACCCATGTGACAACTGGCATTAGAGCGGAGCAGGTTCGTGGCAGTGGCAAGACGACCAGTAGCCAATTTCGTGTTGTTGTTCGAAAACATGGTTGGTGGCAACGGAGAACTGAGGGAAAAAGTTGTTGCATTGGAGGCACTCGTCTGATTATTGTTACTCGTCTCGCCTATTTTGAGGCAAAGTTGAGCAGGCTGAGCCAAGAGTGCTCAGATCTTAAGGCGGAAAATGTGTTGCTGCGATGTGCTGTTGGCAATGACAATGGCTAGCGCGGGGCAGATTGTACCAAGGTCAAAATTCCTGAGCCTAAAGAGTTTAATGGCGCAAGGAGTGCCAAGAAACTCAAACATTTCTTATGGGATATGGAGTAGTACTTTAATGCTGCCCATGTGCGATATTAAGATAAGGTCACTATTACGACTATGTAGTTGGTGGACGATGCAAAGCTTTGGTGGTGGACGTGTGTCGCAGATGATGTAAGTTCTGGTAGGAAACAAATTGACTCTTGGGAAGGGCTGAAGAAAGAGTTGAATGATCAATTCTTTCCTAGCAATGCAGGCTGGATTGCTAGAGATCGTTTGAAGAAGTTGAAACAAACTGGAATGGTCAGGAAATATGTCAAAGATTTTAGTTCTTTCATGCTGGATATAAGCAATATATTTGAGTAAGACAAGCTGCACAACTTCCTTTACGGGTTGCAGTCGTGGGCGCAGATGGAACTCCGAAGGCAGAATGTGAAAGACCTTTCCAGTGCCATCGCTGCTCTGGATGCATTAGGTGATTTTCGGTTAGGTTAAGATGGTTCTGATTTCTCTACTACTTCAAATTCCAAAAATGAGAACAAGGACAAGGCAAAAGAGTGGAGGAAAAATGGAAATGACAAGGGTAATGCTGTTGAGGGCAATGACAATGGAAAGGAAAGGCAATGCGCTGGACCTTCGACAAACAAGGGACAAAACAACAAGTTTGATGGTTGTTTTATTTGCAAAGGACCACACATGGAGAGGGACTGTCCAAAACTCGAACGACTTTAAACTTTGTTTGCTGAAGAAAAATGTGAAAATGAGCCAAGCGGGGAAGAACATGAGCAGGAGACAGCATATCTAGGGCCAATGGTAGTGCTGAAAAATGCAGAAACTACTTCGTCGAGGACGACGAATTCTTCTGGTGGGGGTGTTTTGTTAGCCCCTTGACAAGGTTCCTCGGCAGGTGTGAGCTGTGACAAGAATTTTCATGATTGCCTTGGCACATAACCTAAAAAAAGGGGCATTATCATGACGGGCAGCTCAGCAGGACGGACTATGCGGGGTTGACAAACGCGCTTAGAACGGAGGCAAAGCGCATCTCACTCAAACGTGCGGTTGACATAACCATGGAAAAGCAACACCATGTAAAAGTAGGGGTAAAGACAAGGCAAGGCAATGCGGGACAAGCAATAATAATTGATTCGGGCAGATTTCATCGAGTTGGGGTGACTTGACATAAGCGGGCAGCTGTGGCAATGTTCGTGTGCAGCTAAGTCAGCGAGCGGCAAGTTGTGGCCATGAAATTGGGGCGGAGTAGTGCCAAAGGGCAAGGGCGGGCGCAATTCCAGCCTTGGGCACACAACAACTTGGAAAAACAGGCACATGCAGCAGTTACAAACGTGTGCAATGCACATGGGAGGCAGTTGGCGGTTACAAACTGCCCACTTCAAACATGGCTGATCATGGGCACATTTTTAGATCATGGCTGACTTTGTGACTTAGTGCTACACGTTTTTAGCATGTTTTCCCATCAGTTGGGGCTTGTCAACTAATTGTTTAACCTCCTGCCAAGTGTAATTGGGCCGCATTACTATAAATATGTACATAAGCTGTCCCAAATAGGAAGAACTTAGCTTGTGGCATATGTGTAAGCCAAAATTTCGTCTATGTAATTTCCTAAGGCATTTTTGGGGCAGGGAACTAGGGAGTTCTTTGTCTTGGCCATAGGGTTGGCTTCTTTGTGTTCTTCTATTCACTTATTAATACAAGTTGAAGGAATTCCTATAAATTCGTGTGTGCCTTTACTGATTTTGTTTTGCTGCCTAAAAATCTAACTATGTTCAAAAACATCTAATATTATTCTAAGTTGGAAATGCGGAAGTCAAGGCTGGGCTTGACAGCCACACAAGGGTGAACCTTGGGAAGAATTCGAGTGACATAAAACACCCTTGTGAAAACAAGTATTATAGCGGAGCAGGTTCGTGGCAGTGGCAAGACGACCAGTAGCCGATTTCGTGTTGTTGTTCGAAAATGTGGCTGGTGGCAACGCATAACTGAGGGAAAAAGTTGTTGCATTGGAGGCACTCGTCGGAACTGTTGATGGGGATCAATTTCCGACTATTGTTACTTGTCTCGCCTATGTTGAGGCAGAGTTGAGAAGGCTGAGCCAAGAGTGCTGAGTTCTTAAGGCGGAAAATGTGTTCCTATGACGTGTTGTTGGCAATGAAAATTGACAGCGCGGGGAATATTGTACTAATGTCAAAATTCTTGAGCCTAAAGAGTTTAATGGCACAAGGAGTGCCAAGAAACTTGAAAATTTCCTATGGGATATGGAGTAATACTTCAATGCTGCCCATGTGCGATATGAAGATAAGGTCACCATTACGACTATGTAGTTGGTGGACGATGCAAAGCTTTGGTGGCGGACGCGTGTGGCAGATGATGTAAGTGCTGGTAGAAAAAAAATTGACTCTTGGGAAGGGCTGAAGAAAGAGTTGAAGGATCAATTATTTCCTTGCAATGCAGGCTGGATTGCTAGAGATCGTTTGAAGAAGTTGAAACAAACTGGAACCGTGAGGGAATATGTCAAAGATTTTAGTTCTTTGATGCTGGATATAAGCAACATGTCTGAGGAATACAAGCTGCACAACTTCCTTTACGGGTTGCAGTCATGGGCGCAAATGGAACTCCGAAGGAAGAATGTGAAAGACTTTCCTAGTGCGATCGCTGCAGCGGATGCATTGGGTGATTTTCGGTTAGGGCAAGATGATTCTATTTTCTCTACTACTTCAAAGTACTAAAATGGGAACAAGGACAAGGAAAAAGAGTGGAGGAAAAATGTAATGACAAGGGTAATGCTGTTGAGGGCAATGGCAATGGAAAGAAAAGGCAATGCGTTGGACCTTCGACAAACAAGGGATAAAATAACAAGTTTGATGGCTGTTTTATTTGCAAAGGACCACACATGGCGAGGGACTGTCCAAAACTCGAACGACTCTCAACTTTGTTTGCTGAAGAAAAATGTGAAGATGAGCTAAATGGGGAATAACATGAGCATGAGACAGCATATCTAGGGCCAATGGTAGTGCTGAAAAATGCGAAAACTACTTCGTCGAGGATGACAAATTCTTCTGGTGGGGGTGGTTTGTTATCCCCTTGACAAGGTTCCTCGGTACGTGTGGGTTGTGACAAGGATTTTCATGATGGCCATGTCACACAACCTTAAAAATGGGGCAACATCATGACGGGCAGCTCGGCAGGACGGACTATGCGGGGTTGACAAATGCGCTTTGAATGGTGGCAAAGCGCATACCATTTAGACATGCGGGTTGTCATAACCATGGTAAAGCAATGCCATGTCAAATCAGGATCAAAGACAACGCAAGGCAAGGCAATTATGGACAAGCAATAATAATTGATGTGGGCAGATTTGACCAAGTTGGGGGATACTTGACACAAGCGGGCAGCTGTGGCAATGTTCGTGTGCGTCTAAGTCAGCGGGCGGCAAGATGTGGCCATGACATTGGGGCATAGAAGTCAAAGGGCAAGGCTGGGTGCAATGCCAGCCTTGGGTACGCAGCAGCTGGAAAAAATAGGCACATGCAACAGTTACAAATGTGTGCAATGCACATGGGAGACAGTTGGCGATTACAAGCTGCCCCACTTCAAACATGGCTGATCATGGGCACATTTTTAGATCATGGCTGACTTTGTGACTTAGTGCTACACATTTTTAGCATGTTTGCCCATCAGTTGGGGCTTGTCAACTGATTGCTTAACCTCCGACCAAGTGTAATTGGGCAGCAACACTATAAATATGTGATGTCCCAAATAGGTAGAACTTAGCTTGTGGCATATGTGTTAGCCAAAATTTTGTCTAAGTAATTTCCTAAGGGTGGGAAACTCGTTTTTGGGGCAGGGAAATAAGAGTTCTTTGTCTTGGCCATATGGTTGGCTTCTTTGTGTTCTTGTATTCACTTATTAATACAATTTGGGAAGAAATTCCTGTAAATTCGTGTGTGCCTTTATTGATTTTATTTGCTGCCTAAAAATCTTTCTAAGTTCAAAAGCATCTAAAATTATTCTAAGTGTTGGAAAGGCTGAAGTCAAGGCTGGGCTAGACTGTCGCACAAGTGTGAACCTCGGGCAGAATTCGAGTGACGTAAAACACCCTTGTGACAATTAATATCATGTATTGAAATTTTAAGGATATATAGAGGAAGAAAAAATAATTACCTTTACGTAAGAGATCGGCCATGGATAGGACCTACTGAGGATCTAGGGCTAAGCTCAATTCGGTTTTTCAACGTTTAGATTAGGGTCTCTGCGTCGGAGATTTTCCATCGGAAATCATTCTGGCAACGGAATACAACTGCCACGTCTGCATTGTTTGTCACTTTGTGGCTTAAGAATTAAGGGGTGTTAATTGATGAAAAGGCACGCTGAATTTTGCACGAAAAGAAGCGGGAAATTTTGATTCTGTTATACATGCGCCAATCAAAATGCATTTTTCATAGATCATGGGTTAGGTCGAGCTGAGCTTGGCCCAGCCCATAGTATCAGTAATGTGATATTTGCATCTATATTCAGTTCACAATTGACATTATACCTACCCACTTTAGGATCAACTTTAGAGTTATCGATTCTGAAGTTTAAAAAAAACAGTTAGTCTAAAGTACAATGCACTTAAGACTAGTCTAAAAGATGCACTTAAGGGCTAAATAGGTATGAAGTGCAATAAATGTTTTTCATGCACTTAAGGCTAAATAGGTCTGAAGTGAAAAAACACTTCAGATACACTGAAGGTGAAAAACTCTGAAGTAAAAAAATTACACTTTAGATGTACTTAAGGCCAAATAAGTTTGAATTGCAACCAACATTTCCATACACTTAAGGCCAAATAGGTCTAAAGTGCAAATTTCCCATAAATAGAAACTTGTTCTTCGAATTTCAATAATTTAATACACAATTTAAAACCAAATGAGCTCAAATTTGAAATATAATCTTCAAATATCATCAAGAACAAATGCTAATCATCAATTTGTCAAAACAATAATAAATCTAACAAATCCATTATGTAATTAAGAAGAAGAAGAAGAAGAAGAAGAAAACCTAAGCAGTAGTAAAAAATAAAGCACCACAACATCTCACCACTGCAAAACACCATAAACCACCTTAAAACATGATCACAAATATCATATAAATTGAACATCGCTTGTATTTTCACAGAAGAGGGGTAAGGAGAAGGAGAAGGAGAAGGAGAAAGAGAAAGAGAAGGAGGCCCAAAGTTGTCTATACTATGGGTACCAGTAAAAAAAATTAAAAAGTAGGTACATGTTAAATGGGAACAACCAAATAGGGCACCCTGTGAAATATTTACATCAGTAATGTCATGATCTTAAATTCCCACTTTAGGAAGTCCTGATGGCACCTAGTCTCTAAGACTAGGTAACCCTAACATACATTGAGAATTTAAAAGAATTAACAACTAAGATAATCAATTTAAATTGATAACTTTCATAGTGAAACCAAAATGGTACAACAGTCACAATATCCACAAAACCAATGGAATTGAGTCATAAGCTCTACTCAAATATACTAAGAATCTCTAATACAACATTGTTCGATAAGAAAGTAAACAATAGTAAAGGAAATAATAAAAGGTGACTCCGAGGCCTGCGAACGTCAAGCAGGTATACCTTGAAGTCTCCGAAATATCTGGTCAATCATTGGCATCCGGGACGAGCAGAAGTACCTGGATCTGCACAAAAATGTATAAAAGCGTAGCATGAGTACACGACATTTGACTTGGCATAGTATTGATACAGGATGGTAGGGTGATTGCCTACATGTCTCGTCAGTTGAAGGTCCATAAGAAGAATTACCATGTGCATGATCACAAATACTGATGGTGAGAAAGGGGACAAAGGAGACTCGACACTTAAGGAAAAACTACACTTATGAGAAGCATTCCACTTCTCGGGAAATGGTAGGAACTCTGGAGGGATCAAATCTTGAGTCTTTACCCGAAAAAAGCGCCCATGCTAGCCTCGATTTAGGTCCTCGCCGATGCTCAAAAAGGGGGCCTTGCTGGCCCGGCGAGTGAGCTTGATTAGTCCCCCTCGAAAAATATGGGGGGTTGTACAGACGTAGTAGGTGGTCGAGGGTGAACCGAGAAGATTCGGTGTTGTTCACAAAACAACATTGGAGGATCACGATCCTCCAAAGAGATGTGTGGATTTTCCCAAGGCACACTTCGTACTTCTTGCAAAAGCCCAGAACTACTAGGTCTACCGGGCCCAGTATAAAGGGGTTAGTGTAAACGCTTAAATACCCCTCCACATGGGTAGTAATGTCGTCTTCGGGCACGGGGACAACCATGTCCTTACTTTCCCATTTACAGTCCTCTCGGACTATGGGAAGGGTATCTTCAATAATAGAGCATATATATCTCGATGCCCCTTCAGCTTGGTCTTGTTTGGATGAGGCCTTCTCGACTTTGAATTCGTCTGCAATATAACAACCCCCAAGAATAAAAGTTAGGATAGAAAAGTGGAAGAAGTACAAAAGGTCGGATCTTTTATAGGAGAAAACGTAATCAATGCGCGACGTTTCACATTCATAGGTGACTAGCCGATTATTGGCATGTGTCAAAAGTCAGACCAACGTGACTGATGAGACGTTTCAGCTTATTCGACATCTCAACTGTAATGTACGAAGGAAGGAATCGAGGTTTATCTATCATTTCTATCATTTCGGCGAACCTACTCTCCGAGAAACGAGGGGACTATCTGTATACGGGTGAACTCGGGGTCACCACACACCCTGAGTACCCGGTGAGTCAAACGAAGTAAGAAGTATGGATGTATGAGATATAGACCGAATCCGAGAGCTCTTTGAATCGGGGTTGGAACGGTGTGCTCGCCACCGGGCCTGAGAAGACAACACCCCCCAAACCCATACGGTCGGTATAACTCTTCTGCCTGGACTGAGCTGTACGAAGTCTATCCTGAATGATCTTAACCTTGTCCAAGGCATCCTGCACTAACTCCGTACCAAACAACCGAGCCCCTCCCAGCTCAAACCACCCAACCGGCGACCGACACCGCCTACCATATAACGCCTCATAGGAAGCCATCTGAATGCTCGACTGGTAGCTATTGTTGTAGGCAAACTCAGCTAAAGGCAAGAATTGGTCCCAAAAACCTCCAAAGTCAATGACACATGCTCTCAGCATATCCCCCAAAAGCTGAATAGTACGCTCGGACTGTCTGTCCGTATGAGGATGAAACGCTGTGCTCAGCTCAACCCGTGTGCCCAACTCACATTGTACTGCTCTCCAGAAATGCGAGGTAAACTGAGTACATTGGTTAGAAATAATGGACACGGGCACACCGTGAAGGCGAACAATCTCCCTGATGTAGATCTCTGCTAATCTCTTAGAAGAATAGGAAACTGCCACCAGAATGAAATGCGCTAACTTGGTCAGCCTATCCACAAATACCCATACTGCATCGAACTTCCTCTGAGTCCGTGGGAGTCCAACAACGAAGTCCATGGTGATACGCTCCCAGTTTCACTCAGGAATCTCAATCTGCTGCATCAATCCACCGGGTCTCTGGTGTTCGTACCTAACCTGCTGACAGTTCAAGCACCGAGCTACATATGCCACGATATCTTTCTTCATCCTCCTCCACCAATAATGCTGCCGCAAATCCTGATACATATTTGTGACGCCCGGATGAATGGAATACTGGGAACTATGAGCCTCCTCTAATATTAGCTCACGAAGTCCATCAACATTAGGTACACAAATACAGCCCTGCATCCGCAAAACTCCATAATAACCAACCATAACCTGCTTGGCACCACCGTGACGCACCGTATCCTTAAGGACACACAAATGAGGATCATCATACTGCCGATCTCGAATATGACCAAATAATGAAGAACGGACTACAATATAAGCTAGAACACTGCCGATCTCAGAAACATCCAATCTCATGAATCGATTGGCTAAGGTCTAAACATCCAAAGCAAGCGGCCTCTTCTTGACCGGAATATAAGCAAGAATACCCACACTGGATGACTTCTTACTCAAAGCATCGACCACCACATTGGCATTCCCCGGATGATATAAGATGGTGATGTCATAGTCTTTCAACAGTTCCAACCATCTTCTCTGCCTCAACTTCAACTCTTTCTGCTTGAACAAATATTGCAATCTCTTATGATCCGTGAACACCTCACATGACACGCCATACATATAATGCCTCCAAATCTTCAGTGCATGGACAATGGCTGCTAACGCCAAATCATGAACTGGATAATTATTCTCGTGGACCATCAACTGACGTGAAGCATATGCTATAACCTTGCCATCCTGCATCAACACTGCACCAAGTCCAACCCCAGAAGCATCGCAATACACAGTATATGGCCCTGAACCTGAGGGCAAAACCAACATCGGTGCCGTGGTCAAGGCTGTTTTGAGCTTCTGAAAGCTTGCCTCACACTCATCTGACCACCTGAACCGGGCACCCTTCTGAGTCAACCTGGTCATCGGGGCTGCAATAGATGAAAATCCCTCCACAAACCGACGATAGTAACCTGCTAAGCCCAAGAAACTCCGAATCTCTATAGCTGATGTTGGTCTAGACCAATCCTTAACTGTTGAAATCTTCTTGTGATCCAGCCGAATACCCTCTGCTGATACAAGATGGCTCAGAAATACAACCGAACTCAACCGGAACTCACACTTCGAAAACTTAGCATACAACCGACTGTCCTTCAGAGTCCGGAGAACGACTCGAAGGTGCTGCTCGTGCTCCTCTCGACTGCGAGAGTAAATAAGAATATCATCAATGAAGACAATCACGAATGAATCCAAATAAGGCCTGAACACTCGGTTCATCAAATCCATAAAAGCAGCTGGGGCATTTGTCAACCCGAATGACATCACTAAGAACTCATAATGCCCGTACCGAGTGCGAAAGGTTGTCTTAGGGACATCGGATGCCCTAATCCTCAACTGATTGTAGCCCGATCGCAAATCATTCTTTTAAAATACCTTGGCACCCTGAAGCTGATAAAAAATCATCGATCCTCGGCAATGGATATTTGTTCTTAATGGTGACCTTGTTCAACTGCCGATAATCAATGCACATCCTCATCGTTCCGTTCTTCTTCTTAACAAACAACAATGGCGCACCCCAAGGTGAAACACTAGGCCTAATAAATCATTTATCTAGCAATTCCTGCAATTGTTCCTTCAACTCCTTTAGCTCTGGTGGGGCCATACAATATGGCGGAATAGAAGTGGGCTGAGTGCCCGGAGCCAAATCAATGCAAAAGTCAATATCCCTGTCGGATGGGATACCCGGCAGGTCTGCAGGAATCACCTCTGGAAACTCACGGACAATGGGCACAGACTCCATAGAAGGGACATCGGCACTAAAATCACAAACATAGGCCAAATAGGCCAAACACCCATTCTCGACCATGCGCCGAGCCTTCATATATGAGATAACCCTGCTGGAAGAATGACCAGGAGTCCCCCTCCACTCCAATCGAGGTGCTCCCGGCAAGGCTAAGGTCACGGTCTTGTCATGACAACCAAGAATAGCATGACAGGGCGACAACCAATCCATCCCCAAAATGTCATCGAAATCAACCATATCAAGGAGTAGAAGATCTACACTGGTCTCAAGACCACCAATAACCACTACACACGAACGGTAGACATGATCTACCACAATAGAATCACTCACCGGTGTAGACACATAAACAGGAGTACTTAGGGAATCCCGCGGTATAATCAGATATGGAGCATAATAAGATGACACGTAGGAAAATGTGGACCCCGGATCAAAGAAAACTGAAGCATCCCTACTGAGCACAACGTTTCATCCTCAGACGGACAGACAATCCGAGCGTACTATTCAGATTTTGCGGGATATGCTGCGAGCATGTGTCATTGACTTTTGAGGTTTTTGGGACCAGTTCTTGCCTTTAGCTGAGTTTGCCTACAACAACAGCTACCAGTCGAGCATTCAGATGGCTTCCTATGAGGCGTTATATGGTAGGCGGTGTCGGTCGCCGGTTGGGTGGTTTGAGCTGGGAGGGGCTCGGTTGTTGGGTACGGAGTTAGTGTAGGATGCCTTGGACAAGGTTAAGATCATTCAAGATAGACTTCGTACAGCTCAGTCCAGGCAGAAGAGTTATACCGACCGTATGGGTTTGGGGGGTGTTGTCTTGTCAGGCCCGGTGGCGAGCACACCGTTCCAACCCCGATTCAAAGAGCTCTCTGTTGCACACGACTAACAGAGGGTTGTGATATCCGCGCACAACCGAATACCACGACGTGGATCTCGCCCGACATTGGTAGCGTATCAGTAATTGACGTACAAAGGGGATTTTTTACTTTTTTAAGAATTGTACTAGGGGACTCTACTACTATATAAAGGGGAAGTTTATTATTCAATACACACATTGTAACACGCTTATCAAGACAATACAAACTTATTTCTTTGCTATTGAAAGGTTCTTATTTTAATTATAGTTCTTCATACACATTTGACTTCGAATCGAGGGTCCGGTAGGGAGCAAGATTATTGTTCATCTTAAATCTGAGCCTGAACTCAACGTCACAATTGGTTTGGTTATTTATTTTATTCTTAATTCGTTTATCAAACATTCTTGATTACTTGTATTGGATCAATCCATATATCCTCAAAATTGCATATAAATTTAATTATTATCCATTTTAAGGGTAAAAATGCATCTTAAAGTAAAACTTCCACCAAATAATAAATGAGTATTTTCTTTTTGTATAGTAAGAAAATATAACATATTACCTCTTTGAGTTCGAAAACTGTATTTGTCAGTGTTAAATGTATCTTATTAGGCGTGATAATTAATTGGGTGAAAAGAATATTTTAAAGCATTATTGCAATAACTATTCCAACGAAGAGACATAAAGGAAAAAGTAACATGTATCTCACGAAGTAGCACAATATTCTTGATAATATTCGTACATAAGCCTCTGACTCTGAGTAGAAGCCAAACTGCAAGACACTAGTAGTCCTCCAAACTGGAGACTATCACATAAGTGTTGACAACTTATCTATGTACTTATGAAACTCAATACGACAGCATAAGCGAAAGAAAACGATATGGGTATGTATAATTCACATAGGCTCACAATTTATAATTAACAAATTTCTGCATCAACCAAAGTTTATTTCACTCGAGAACTTTGTAGAATTTGTGAGAAATATCTTCTTATATCACCAGTCACAACCACTCCAGGCAGGAGCAAGAACAGTTTCTTTATGATATTTGCAATAAAAACAAACCCAAGCGTCTGAACAATCCTTGTCGCTAGAACAAACTCTCCCACATGTCTTGATACCATCGATTGATGATAGTAATTTTTGTTTCACCGATAACATATTGAGGGGTAAATCTGACATAGCCATTGCTTGCATCTTTTGAAAAGAAGAGAGATTAACTGCACGTCATGATCACAACAAAGATCATATATTAATAAAAGAATAAAAAGAGTAACCGATATAGATATGCAGTTTGGATTTCATGTGCATAGATTTAATTATATCTTTGTATAAAATAATGACGAATAAATTTCAATGGAAGACAAATTAAAAGTATCACCTGTAATTGCCGTCACGAGAATAATAGTGAATAAGAATGCAAACTTTATCAAAGAGTATTTTCCGGCCATCTCTTACTCTGTACTTGGTGGAAGAAGTGAGTTGTGTAAATGATGCTTTTCTCCATAGGCAGGTACCATATTTATAAGCCTACCTCAACATATGTTATAATATCTATTGTTTACCTTGAAATACGAGTAACAATTAAATTTGTAATGTGGTTATAAGGATATGTGATCTGATTCAACGCCTATTGATAAGTGACTAAACAAGTAAATGAATTAAACGATTGAAATTGATCAAACCAGTGCCGTCTGCAAGTTATCGACCTCATTTTGGAACGGGCCCGAGATCAAGCGTTAAGAACAACAAGAACAATAAAAACAATGGAAACAATAGAGAATTGTAAGCAAGCAAAAGAGCAGAGTGTTATTATTTCTCAGTAATCGTGTGTGTGATTCGTATGATGGTTACAAATGAACAGGGTTCCTCTTTATATAGTAGAGGAATCCTACATAAGGTATAACTCTAATTTCGGAAGCAAAATACATGATTGATATCAATAACTGTTAAGGTTCTGCCAATCCTGAGATTCTCGCCTATATTTGTGGTCGATTGGGGATATCTCGTTATTCCGTTAATCGATGTCGATCTTTCCCAACCTCGATCCTTCAGTATCTGTGTTCCTCGAGCTCGAGCTTGATTCAATATGGACTTTTATCACGAGGCATACCCTCGAGCCCATAAAATCGGACATGATCGATCTTAACCGTATACAGATAGTCCCCGCGTTTCTTAGAATAAAATGATAAGAAACGATTTAAGCCTCGATTCCCCCATACCTCGATCATGATGTTGTCTTCATGACGTAAGCGATGAATGTGACCGAAACGTCCCGTCGGTTCGGTTCCCAAAAACCATCAATGCATGTCAGTCGTCGGTCGGCTACTAGTACCACCGAACCGTCGCCACAAGCCTATAAATACCACCTCTTTTATTGATTCAAACTTTACTTTGCTTTGATAATAAACTCTTGATTTCCCAATTCTCCTTATCTTTCTCTCATCGCCGCTCATTACGCCACCGTTGTTTTTACCGGAGCCACCAATTTACCTTCTTTCTACTTCCTTTTCATACACAAATGGAAAAAACCTCCAAAACTGTGCCGCAAAAGGAAAAAGCTCCGTCTTCATCTTCCCGGTCGGCCGGTGATAAGACGCCGATAGAAAATCCCCACCATGAATACGTTCCTGGCCCATACTTTCTTAAAAATTACTTTAAAGTCAAGAACCTCTCATCGGTGTCGAGCCGATGCGAACATGTTTCGATGTACATGTGTTCAATTTCTGAGGGCTACGTCGATGCTATGAAGAACGACTGCAAATGGGGTTCGGAGGTAGTGGTGTGCATTCCTACACCTGAAGAGAGCATCACCACCCACATGAAGGGGTTCTTAATTGTTTACACTTACCCCTTCACACTAGGTCACGTCGACCAGGTGATTTTTGACTTCTGCAGGAGGCACAAAGTCACCTTTGGCCAGCTCCATCCTTCACTTTGTTGCGCTTCTTCTCCAACGAGGCTGGAGGGTTGGAATTCACTCTGAATCATCTTATACGGTTGTAATGGCCTCGACTCTATCGAGGGATAATTAAGCTTCACTGTCGAGCAACAAAGACTCTATTCTTGAGCATCGACAAGGATAAAGATCGAGGCTGGATGAGACGATTCATACGGGTGAGGAATTGTGATATAATACAAGAAGATGTTGTTCCTTGAGGAATGAAATCTCAAACGCAAGTTAATTTTTTTTTTCCGATCTTCGTGCTTCTTTTGATTTTGCCTAACATTTTGCTTTAATCATGCACCTGTCCCTTGGATGCCTCAGGCGGTTCCCGATTTTGAAGACTGGATCCAAAAGCTTGCCTCTATTTCGACTCGTGCTGAACGAGCTTATAGGGATTTGGCCAAGGTCAGGTGGGAGGCCAAGAACCATGGTAAGGATCTCTTCTAATGCATTCTGAAGTAATTACATGATTTTCATTACTAATCTTTCCTGATGTAGGTCTGACCAAGGACGCCATTCTGAGGCCTTCAAGTGAAGGAGGAGAAGCCAAATCCCCAGCTTTGAGGTTGGAGAAGGATAAGAAGAGAATGAATCTCTTGCAATACGAAGTCTCCAAACCCAACCCTCAAAGGGTGAGGATAAAAAAGGCCACTCTCTCGGCGGACATGGTCCAAAAGTTGAGAGATCAAGATGAGGAAGAAGAAGAAGAAGAAGACACTTCGGCGTTGATAGCCTGCCCTAGGAAGGCTGCGGAGGTCGCCCCACATTCCGAGATGCCACCCGCTGTAACCGAGCCTCGTATCGAGGAGGCTTCGAAGAAAATTCAGGGCTGAACCCCAGGTCTCCTAGAGTCGAGGTGATTTCTCAATTATCAACTTCTACACCGGGCGGGGCCGATTCTGAAACTCAGAAGATCGGACAGAGCGCCCTGAGCGATTCGCTTGGGGACATGACAATAGGTCAACTGCCTTCAATGCCAGTCTTTTCTTAAGAATCAATAAGGGAGTCCCAAAGGCTGAAGACCCCCGAGATCGGGGGAGGCTCTAGCGCAGGTGATCCTTTCCGGGATTGCTTTGTGGGGGTCGATGACGCCTCTGATATTACTGATTCTTTGATTCTTATGGCGGAAGCACAACATCGTTTTTCCTAGGTAAGTACCCATCGATTTTCGGTTACTTTTCTTCGTTTCTTTCTTCACAAATCTAACTTGTGTTTTCTTTTTGGTATAGGCCTCTGCCAAATTCCGAGCTAACCTTAGTCAGTGTGAAGCCAGACTCCAGAAGGTCTTGTAAGAGAGAAATGCCCTGAAGATACTTTGTGGCCAAAAGGACAAGGTCATAAAGGATCTTCAAGCAGACTTGGCAGCTCATGAAGAGGAGGCCGAGTTAGACAAGCAGGTAACCACCCTTCTGATAAAGTATGGAATCAACTCGACTTTGGAAGCTAATACTTCGATATCTCAGTGGAAAGGTAGAATGGACTGCATTGCTACGGAAAAGGAGGCAGCTTTGGCCAAACTATCTTCAACTGAGGCACAACTCCAAAGCCTTAGAGACAAAAGTTCGGCCCAGGCCAAGAGGGTCGAAGAACTCAAAGCTGGAATTGCTGAGGCTAAGGCGGAGACCGAGAAGACCAAGGTCATGGCGGACAAGTCCATTGCCATGTACCGGGCTGATGCTGAAGCTGTTCAAACACAGCTAAGGGAGGCTTCCGACTGGGATCAGTGGCGAAGTGATTTGGAAAAGTGTTAATCCCGGAGGGAAAAACTCGAGGAAATTCATGCTCGAGGTTTTGACCTCTCCGAAGAAATTGCTCGGGCCAAAGAACTCGAGACCGAAGCCAGGCAGCTTGCCTCTTTGATAATGATGATGATGACGCAGAGGGCAGCCGAGGCGAGTCCGAAAGTTGAGGATATGGAGATGAGGCCGTTGAAGAAGTTGCTCCGGGAGAAGTAGCTCGAGAGGAAGCTAGTCCTGAGGGGACTAGTCCCGATCGTAGTTAGATTTTATTTTCTCTTCTTTTTGTAAGGCCTTGACTGGCCTTCTGTACATATCTTTGGATATAATAGAGAAACCTTTCTTCGAATGCCTTCGTGTGTTTTAAATTCCATATATGCTTTTTGTCTTTGTTAAAAAATTTCATAGCTGTTATTTTTACTAACTTTAACTCGTAACCAAAGTAAACCCTTAAGTTCTCGGTTATGCGAGGGTAAGTCCCCGAGTACGGAAATTCACTCGAGAGTTTATCTCGGTGCGGCTTGATCGAACTTGTAGTTGTTTTATCCAGGTTCAAATGAATCTTGAACTTAGGACAAAGTTAACCCTCAGGTTTTTATCGAATTATTGTTAAGTTTTTCGAGATTACAACAATGTACCCCTTAGGGTTTTTGGGTGAACCTTCGAGCTATAATTGACTTTTATTTGAACTCGGAATAGCGGAAGCCTTCGGTCCGAAGTGAGTGAGAACGATCTCGAACTCTAATTGTATCAGCCCTTAGGTTTTAAATTGTCCCTTAGGCTCTTTAGATCGGCCCTTAGGCTCTTTAGATCGGCCCTTAGGCTCTTTTAGATGAGCAATTTATGCTATATACCTACTAAAGACAAACTAATTACCCGTTTTTACCTACTCTCA
>ML297604.1:0-43316 GCA_005239495.1 Nicotiana undulata
TCCACTGTGCGATCGCATCTCTCCTTCCGCGATCGCACAAGTATAATTCGTCCAGTGATTTTTTTATACTTCAAAACAGAATACATACGGGATTTATCCCCCATTTTCATAAACCCCTTCTTCCCCAAACCCCATAGACGACATTTGAAGAGCTCCATCACCATAGCCTCTTAGTTAAGTGATTATAACCTCGTTTTCTTTCATTTTCATCATCAATTATTAGATTCTAAATGGAACTAAAGGGTAGAAATTGGGGTTTTGGGTAGAGTTAGAGCTTTTTGAACTTTGGGAATTCAACCTCGTTTTGGGGTTGGATTTCAAAACAAATTGTATATTCGGGCTCGTGGGGGAATGGGTGATCGGGTTTTGGTCCGAACCTCGTGTTTGGACCAAGCGAGCCCGGGGTCGAATTTTGAAATTTTTGGAAAATGATGGGAAATCTATAATTAGGCTTTGGAATTGAATTATTGAGTAAATATTGATGTAATTGAGCCAATTATGTCTAGATACGGTCGTTTCGGAGTCGGATTCGAGAGGAAAAGCGGTGTTAGAGGATTGATTGGCATTCTTGGAGCCGAGGTAAGTGTTTGGCCTAACTTTAGATTGAGGGAATAGGTGTTGAGTCGTATGTGCTACTTGTTTCTATCATGTTCAATGTATAGGTGAGGTGACGAGTACCTATACATTGTTTGTCAAGCATGCCCGTGAGTCGGTTTTGGTGTATTACATGTTATTGCTTCGATATTAATTGTTATATGAAGTAGATTCATTTTGGAAGTTGTTCATTTGCTGAGGATACTTGATTAAGGATTTGTGATAAGTTGTTTCAGTTGAGGATTGATTTTGTTAAGTTATATACTCGAATGAGATTGGTTATAGTTGAGTCCCTTGTCGGGCGGTATTGTTTTGGTTTTTATCCCCTTGTTGGTTGGTTATGAAATGTACTTCCTACTGTTGACTTCCTTGCCAAGTTGTTGTTTGATGTTTATTGAGTGAGGAAGAGTGTAAAGCACGAAGGGTGATGTCATGTATTCATTTCATTCATTTCATTGTGAGGAAGAGAGAATTCATTCCATTGTGAGGAAGAGAGTAAAAGCACGAAGGGTGATGTCGTGCCATGATTTTACATTTAAAAGCACAAAGGAACATGTCGTGACCTTTAATCTATTTATTGCATTGTGAGGACGAGAGTAAAAGCACGAAGGGTGATGTCGTGCCATGATTTTACATTTAAAAGCACAAAGGAACATGTCGTGACCTTTAATCTATTTATTGCATTGTGAGGACGAGAGTAAAAGCACGAAGGGTGATGTCGTGTACTTGTTTTGGTAAGGATGAAAGTAAAGCACGAAGGGTGATGCCGTGTACATATTTGTTTATGTTGTTACTTTCTATTGACCTCTACTCTTCTATATTGTTGTCTTCTTCAGATATTCATTTTTGTTCTCTTCGTTTCTCCCATTATCTGTCCCCTTCCTCACCATACTTAAATGTTTATTTCATGTTATTTCCCTGTTATATATTGTGGAACTTTACAGGTGATTTGTTGTTGTCGTGTCTAGCCTCGTCACTACTTCGTCGAGGTTAGGCTCGGCACTTACTCAGTACATGGGGTCAGTTGTACTAATGCTACACCTGCCATTCTTTATGTTGTGCAGATTACGCAGCCGGACCTAGGGGACATTAACAGAGGGAGTATCCTTCAATCCACACAAGCGACATCGAGGTAGTCCCGCAGACGTTCGTGGGCCTTGGCGTCACCATCTATCTTCCCATTTTCTGTCTTAGTTTGTAGTTCCAAGGAAGTTGTATTTACTTATTTTAGACCTTTGTATTTAGTAAACTCATAGACTGTTCGTGAGGTAGTGAAACCGGTTTCTGGGGTTGTTCTTACGAAAATTATTATGGGATGTCTATTTAGTTCTTGAATTTCACATTACCTCCGCATTTTATTATACACGTTCTAGTTAGTTTTGGTTATGTAATAGTTAATAAGTCAGTCTAATCAAAACGTTGGCTTGTCTAGCGGGTTCAACGTTAGACGCCATCACGGCTTGAAGGTGGGATTTCGGGTCGTGACACACGGCACGGAATGTCCCCTCGTGCTAAATATCACAAACACGACACATAATGTCCCCTCGTGCATAAATATCACAAACATGACACGGAATGTTCCCTCGTGCATAAATATCACAAACACGACACTGAATGTCCCCTCGAGCATAATATCATAAGCACGGCACGGAATGTCCCCTCGTGCATAAATATCATAAACAACAGTTTGGCAAGAAAATAAGCAATAAGAAACCATAAACGCAAACGAACAATCAACAGGAATAATACCGTCCCGGCAAGGGACACAGCTATAACCAATCCTACACAAGTGTATAATTTAACAGAAATATTTCTCAACCAATCAAATACTCAATCGTATTCACAACCAAGAATTTCCCTCAAATGAATAACTGCCAAATTGATATTAAATCCATAACACAATAAACCTCAATGAAAATCACATAATTACTCATATTCGAGTCACGGCATGCTTGACCACAACATATAGGTACTCGTCACCTCACCTATACATTGGACATGGAATAAGCACGTAGCAAATAAGACTCAACACGTATTCCCTCAAGATAAGGTTAGGCCAAACACTTACCTCGACTCCCACGATCAAAATCAAGCCTCAAGCACCGCTTTCCCTTTTGAACCCGACTCCAAATCAATCGTATCTAGACATAATCGACTCAATAACGTCAATAAATGCTAAACAATTCGATTCCAATGCTTAATTATAGACTTTCTAACATTGTTCCCAAAAATCCAAAAATCGACCCCGGGCCCGCTTGGTCAAAACACGAGGTTCGGACAAAAACCCGATCACCCATTCACCCACGAGCCCGAATATATAATTTGTTTTGAAATCCGAACCCAAAACGAGGTCAAATTCCCAATTAAACAAAAAACCCTAACTCTACCCCAAATCCCTATTTTCTACCCTTAATCTCATGTTTTACGCCTAGTAATCTAATGGGTGTTGATAAAAATGGAAGGACATGAGTTTAGGATTACATACCTATGAAGCTATGGTGAAGAATTTTATCAAAAATCGCCCAAGGAGGTGTGGAGAAGAAGAAGTTATGAAAATGGGGTTTAGTCCCTTAATGGTATTCTGTTTTTGAACAAAACTATAACTGGGCGAAAATAGCTTACGCGATCGTGACATGCCTACTGAGATCTCGTAGAGTACTGGACCTAGACCATCGCGATCGCGACCAGGAGATCGCGTTCGCGTAGAGTACTTAGCTACCCAGCCCCCAGGTCCTCTTTAACACTACGCGTTCGTGTGAGGCCCATCGCGATCGCGTAGAGCACTGCCTCCAGGCTCCGCGATCGCGACCAAGGGACTGCGTTCGCGTAGGGTAATTTTTCACCCCCAGCCATATGAACATCGCGATCGCGTGAATTGCACAACGGTCGCAAAGGGTAAATTATTGGACACCAGAAAAACAGCAGAACCCAGATTTTTGCCAAGTCTAAATCACCCCGACACCTAGCCGAAACTCACCCGAGCCCTCGGGGCTCCAAACCAAGTATGCACATAACCTCAAAAAAGTCCAACAGACTTATTCGTGTAATTAAACCACCAAAATAACATCAAAAACAACAAATTAAACCCCAAATCCATGAAATTTCTCAAAACTTCTAAAAGTTCAAAATTTGCATTTATGGCCCGAATCACGTCAAATGAATTCCGTTTCTTACCAAATTTCCCAGATATGGCACAAATATTATATCGAACCTGTACCGGACTCCGGAACCAAGATACGTGCCCGATACCACTAGTTTCACACATAATTACACTTTCTAATACCTTTTATATTTTCAGAAAACAATTTCATTTAAAAATTCATTTCTTGGACTTAGGACCTCAGAATTTGATTCTGGGCATACGCCCAAGTCCCATTGTTTCCTACGGACCCTCCGGGACCGTCAAATCACGGGTCCGGGTCCATTTACCCAAAATACTGACCAAAGTCAACTTAATGCAAATTTCCAGACAAAATTATCCTTTTTATCAGTTTTTCACGTAACAGCTTCTTAACTACATGTCCGGGCTGCGCATGCAAATCGAGGTAAGATAGAAGGAAGTTTTCACGACCTCGGAACAATGAATTATCTAAAATTACACGGGATGACCTTTTGGGTCATCACATTCTCTACCTCTAAAACAAAATTTCGTCCTCGAATGGACATAGAAAGGTACCTGAATCGGGGAAAAGATGGGGATATCTGCTCCGCATACCGGACTCGGACTCCCAAGTAGCTGCCTCAACAGGATGAACTCTCCACTGAACACGGACCGAAGGATAACTCTTCGATCTCCACCGACGAACCTGCCGGGCTAATATTGCTACCGACTCCTCCTCATAAGACAAGTCCTTGTCCAACTGGACACTGCTGAAGTCTAGCACATGAAAGGGATCAACAAGATACTTCTGAAGCATAGATACATGAAACGCCAGATGCACAACGGATAAACTCGGTGGCAAAGCAAGTTTGTAGGCCACATATCCTACCTTCTCAAGAATCTCAAAGGGACCAACGTACCTAGGGCTCAACTTGCCCTTCTTTCTAAAACTCATCACGCCTTTCATGGGCGACACCCGAAGCAATACCCGGTCTCCTACCATGAATGCCAAATCACGAACTCTACGGTCTGCCTAACTCTTCTGCCTGGACTGAGTTGTACGAAGCCTATCTTGAATGATCTTCATCTTATTCAAGGCATCCTGGACTAACTCTGAACCCAACAACCTAGCCTCTCCCGGCTCGAACCACCCAACTGGTGACCGACACCGCCTACCATACAACGCTGCATAAGGAGCTATCTAAATGCTCAACTTATAGATGTTGTTGTAGGAAAACTCAGCTAAAGGACAAAAATTGAACCCATGAACCTCCAAAGTCAATGACACATGCTCGCAACATATCCTCCAAGATCTGAATAGTACGCTCGGACTGTCCGTCCATCTGAGGATGAAACGCTGTGCTCAACTCAACCCGTGTGCCCAACTCACGTTGAAATACTCTCCAAAAATAGGTGGTAAACTGAGTACCTCGGTCAGAAATAATGGACACGGGCACAACATACAGGCGAACAATCTCTTTGATGTAGATCTTTGCCAACCTCTCCGAAGAATACGAAACTCAAACAGGAATGAAGTGTCTGACTTGGTCAGCCTATCTACAATGACCCACATTGCATCAAATATCCTCTGAGTCCGCGGGAGTCCAACTACAAAATCCATGGTGGTACGCTCCCACTTCCACTCGGGAATCTCAATCTGCTGCATCAAACCACTGGGTCTCTGGTGCTCGTACTTAACCTGCTGATAGTTCAAGCACCGTGCTACATAGGCCACAATATCTTTCTTCATTCTCTGCCACCAATAATGCTACAACAAATCCTGGTACATCTTTGTGGCACCCGGATGAATGGAATACTGAGAACTATGGGCCTCCTACAATATCAACTCACGAAGTCCATCAACATCAGGCACACAAATACGACCCTGCACCCTCAGGACTCCCTCATCATCAGCCGTAACCTGCTTGGCACCTCCGTGCAGAACCGTATCCCTAAGGACACATAAATGACGATCATCATATTGTCGGTCCTGAATATGATCAAACAATGAAGAACGGGCCACGGTATAAGCCAAAACACTTCCAGTCTCAGAAACATCCAATCTCATGAACCCATTGGCCAAAGCCTGAACATCTAAAGCAAGCGGTCGCTCTCCGACCGGAATATAAGCAAGACTACCCATGCTGAATAACTTCCGGCTCAAAGCATCGGCCACCACATTGGCCTTCCCTGGATGATATAAGATGGTAATGTTGTAGTCTTTCAACATCTCTAACCATCTTCTCTGCCTCATATTCAACTCTTTCTACTTGAACAAATAATGCAAACTCTTATGATCTGTGAAAACCTCACATGACACACCATACAGGTAATGTCTCCAAATCTTCAACGCGTGGACAATGGCTGCTAACTCTAAGTCATGAACTGGATAGTTCTTCTCATAAACCTTCAACTGACATAAAGCGATAACCTTGCCATCCTGCATCAGCAATACACCAAGTCCAACCCGTGAAGCATCACAATACACGGTATATGGTCCTGAACCGGTGGGCAAAACCAACTCCGGTGTCGTGGTCAGAGCTGTCTTGAGCTTCTGAAAGCTCGCCTCACATTCATCTGACCACTTGAAATGGGCACCCTTATGAGTCAACTTGGTCATCGGGGCTGCAATAGATGAAAAGCCCACCACAAACCGACGATAATAACCTGTTAAGCCCAAGAAACTCCGAATCTCCGTAGCTAAGGTGGGTCTAGGCCAATCTCTAACTGCTTATATCTTCTTGGGATCCATCTGAATACCCTTGGCCGACAGAACATGGCCCAGAAATGCAACCTAACTCAACCATAACTCACACTTCGAAAATTAGGCATAAAACTGAATGCCCTTCAGAGTTTGGAGGACAACTCGAAGGTGCTGCTCGTGCTCCTCTTGACTGTGGGAGTAAACCAAAACATCGTCAATGAAGACAATCACGAACAAATCCAAATAAGGCCTGAACACTCGGTTCATCAACTCCGTAAAGGCAACTGGGGCATTTTTCAACCCAAACGACATCACCAAGAACTCATAATGACCATACCGAGTGCGAAAGGATGTCTTAGAGACATTAGATTCCCTAATCCTTAAATGATGGTAACCATAGCTCAAGTCAATCTTTAAGAACACTATGGAACCCTAAAGTTTATCAAACAAATCATCAATTCTCGGCAAAGGATACTTGTTCTTAATAGTAACCTTGTTCAATTGCCGGAAGTCAATACATATTCCCATTGTGCCATCTTTCATCTTAACGAACAACACTGGTGCACCCCAAGGAGAAACACTAGCCCAAATAAAGCCTTTGGCTAGCAAATCCTGTAACTGATCCTTCAACTCCTTTAACTCTAGCGGGGCCATACCATATGGCGGGGTAGAAATGGGTTGAGTGCCCGGAGCCAAATCAATGCAAAAGTCAATATCCCTATCGGGTGGCATACCCAGTTGGTCAACAGGGAATACCTCTGGAAACTCACGAACAATGGGCACAGACTCTATAGGAGGAACCTCGATACTAAAATCACGAACATAAGCCAAATTGGCCAAACAACCCTTCTCGACCATGCGTCGAGCCTTCATATATGAGATAACTCTGCCGGAAGAATTACTAGGAGTCCATCTCCACTCCAATCGGGGTACTTCTAGTAAGGCCAAAGTCACAGTCTTAGCATGACAGTCAAGAATAGCATGATAGGGAGACAACCAATCCATCCCTAGAATGACATCAAAATCAGCCATGTCAAGGAGTAAAAGATCTACACAAGTCTCCAGACCCCCAATAACCACTATGCATGAACGGTAGACTCGATCTACCACAATAGAATCACCCACCGATGTAGATACATATACATGAGTACTCAGGGAATCACGGGGCATAATAAGATAAGCAGCAAAATATGAAAACACTTAGGAGAATGTAGACCCCGGATCAAAAAATACCGAGGCATCTCTGCTGCAAACTGAAACCGTACCTGTAATGACTGCATCAAAGTCCTCAGCCTCAGGTCTGGCAGGAATAGCATAGCATCGGGGTTGAGCCACACCAATCTGAACATCCATGGGTCAGCCTACTGCGGGCTAACCTCTACCGCTCATAGCCTGTCCTCCACGTCTAACTGTTTGGCCTCCACCTCTGGCACCTCGACCTCCACCCCTAGCTGGCTGAGGGGGTGGGGGTGCACCTGGTGCGGGAATCATAGCACGGGAACCCTGATGCTGAGAACCCCTAGAAGCTCGAGGGAAAAACTTAGAAATGTTCCTTGGAACACCACAAGTGTAAAAATATCTCTGCTGCTGGGACGGCTGGCCCTGAAACTTTCCCTATCGTCCAGAATACCCACTCTGAAAGCTCTGAAGCGGCGGTGCACTGATAGGGGCTGGTGGTGAACTGCGGGATACCTGAAGGGCTGATTGGAATGGTCTGGGAGGATGACCTCTGCAAAAAGAATCTCTGCCTCCAGATGAGGCACCACTGAATCAACCAAAATGACGAGGCCTTTTATCATACCCCTGACTACTCCCCTGTGATAAGACCATCTCAATCCGCTTGGCCACATTGGCTGCCTCCTGAAATAAAGTATCAGTACCTTTCTCTCTGGAAATCTGAAGTCTAATCGGCTGAGCTAGCCCCTCAATAACCTACTCACTCTCTCTCGATCAATAGGGAGTATCATAATAGCATGTATGGCGAGAGTGATAAACCGGGTCTCATACTGGGTAACTGTTATAGCGCCCTGCTGGAGACGCTCAAACTGCCTCCGAAGATCCTCTCTCTGGGTAACTGGTAGAAACTTCTCCAATAACAACTTGGAGAACTGAGCCCAAGACAAAGGCGAAGATCCAGCTGGCCTGGTCAAGCAATAATCCCTCCACCAAGTCTTGGCGGTACTAGAAAGACGGAATGTAGCAAAGTCGACCATGTTGGTCTCCACGATCCCCATGTTCTGAAGTACCTCATATCAACTGTCTAAGTAATCCTGGGGATCCTCTAATGGCGCACCACTGAAAGTAGTAGGAAATAGCTTGGTGAACTGATTCAATCTCCATAAGGCATCAACACATATAGCTTCTCCCCCAGTGGCTTGTGCCACAATAAACCACTGAGCCACTCCAACTTTCTGAGGTGCTGGAATCTGGAACTGAGAAGTTAACTGCTCTGGTGTGCGGGGAGCAGGAGTCTGGGCTTTTCCCCCAGCCTGAGAGACAGCTGGTGCTGTAGGAAGTAGACCAGCCTGAGCCACGCTCTCCATAAGGCCCAATAAGAGTCCCAGAGCGTCCTGAAGTACCGGGGTGGCAATGAACCCCTCTAGGACCTGAGTTGGTCCAACCGGAACCGTCTGAGCAGGAACCTCACCAGCAAAGTCTACTTGTGGGTCATCTACTGGGGCTGCTGCTCTGGGCTGAGCCCTGCCTCTTCCTTGGCCTCTAGCACGGCCTCGGCCTCATCCTCGGCCCCTGGCAGGAACTGCAATTGGAGGATCGGGCTGTTGATCGGTAGATGAGGAAGCACGCGTTTTCACCATCTACGAGAGAATAGAATAGAAACTCAATTGGCATTTAGAATTCAAATCGCACGACAGAGAAGAATATATGTGAAGTTAATCCTAACTTTGCAGCCTCTGGGGGTAAGCACAGACGTCTCCGTACCGATCCCTCAGACTCTACCAAGTTTTTCTGTGACTTGTGAGGCCAAGACAACCTAGTGCTATGATACCAACTTGTCACGACTCGAATTTCCCACCGTCAGGACCGTGATGGAGCCTAACATTGAACCACTAGGCAAGCCAACGTTACCGATTATTCTAACTTGTTTCTTTATTTTTAACAATTAATAAGTGATATACAAGATCGGTATAAATAAAAGTGCAGATGAAATAGAATCTAAAAACTTAATTACATACAAATACGAAATCAATAATAACAACTCTCAGATTCCGGTGTCACAATTTCGCGGACTATCTATGAATAGATGTCTAACTCTTTATATATGTTCACTAACAGCAACCATGGAATAGTTTACCTTTCAGAACTCTTGGCTTTCAAATCCCTAAAAAACAAGAATCTTCATATCTTATCCCAACTCCATCACTCAAATAACTGGTACAACTCTCGTAGACAATCATCTCAATAGAAACATTCCCATTAGTCTTCTGTGCCACAAAGCAAAATCTAAACATCGACAGTCAGCAACTAGGCGACTACTGTAATACTAGTCAAGCATCTACAAGTCAAAACACAATGCCCCCTCCGAAATGCGCACCCTTCTTAGGTGATACGAGATAGTGCTGCCATTATTCTAAGCATCTGAAATCGTCTATGATGTCTAAAACTCATGACCATCACTTCAATGTGGAACAACAACCTTGTGCATGCTAACCTTAGTCCTATATGCCTTACCGCATCCATCATGCCTTCATATGAAAACACAAGAACCCTATATCAGTACTGAATCAAAAGTAGGATAGTCACCCCATAAGCCATAAACCATCCTCTTGGCTCCATCCAGAAGAAGAATCACAACATGCAACATACTCCTCATACCTGTAGAAAACATCCGTCCCAAGACATTGTCGAAACCATCAAGAACTCTTCGAAACCCATTTGCACATAACAAATCCTTCAGAACTGAAAACCTCTGACTCAACCAATTCACGTAGTTCACTCAACCCTAGAGTATTGACACAAAAGACATGTAGGGTTTCACAGCCAAAGGAACTAATCACTTTTATTACTATGCTAATCGAAACCACCACCAAGTTGACTGGTTTGTTTGAATCCTTCTTGACTTGCATTTTAGTTAACACTTCTCCTTGATAGTATACTATGATCCTTTAAAAGCTCACCACAAGATATCCTAGCATGAAAGCTCGTTGTATCAAGGCCCATAAGCCACTACATCCCTCTTAAGCACTGATAGTACTGCAACTGAGACACCCACTCTAAAAAGACCTTTTGTGAATTTAAAGTTATTTTTTTATCCTCTTCGATAATGTAATGTAGAGTCACTAATGATACAGAAATACTGCAAGTCTCGTCACCATCCAATTCAAATCTATGATTTTAGCCATATACAATTCCGGAGAATCCACAAATACCACATATGAATCTTGAACTCATTATAACCTTCTCGAGAGTCATCCACTTTGCTTTATTCTCTAATGCACCACCAATACGAGGCAAATTACGTGTGCTCAATTCTCACAACAATACCTAGAGAAGTGACCCCACATTTAAGCAACCAAGTGAATCACTTTTCCTTGCACACTACATCCACCACGAATAATAAAACTGAATCATTCAAAGTTTTCCATATTCCCAAAAAGTATAATACATCATGCACCCGACATTTTAACTTAACCTCATTACTAAATTAAGTATTATAAACCTACCATATTCTAAACAATCTTTTAATACACATTTTTCAAAGAATATTTCTCTCAAATAAAACCTACACCTTTTCAAAAGCATAAACATCACTTCTCTTTCAAAATTAATAATCTTTTAAATCATTTCATAAGGCAAGCAACACATTTTAAGCACTAACTAAGTAGATATAGACATGTAAATTCTCCTAACCTAGTATATGTCCTATGGAGCTACATCAGTTAGACTCTATGAGGTGTCTAACATCTTCCCCTTAGAGGAACAAGAACTCTTACCAAAAATCTCACTGGTTAGCAAACTAATAGGGTTATGATCTTAACAATGAAATAGGTACCCTAGTTTACCTTTAAAAACTAGGTGGCGGCTTTCTTTTATCATCAACAAAAAAACCACTAGCTGAATATTCTTTTGACTCGTGCCAAATAGGGTGCATTCGCTTGGGTGAATATGCGTTTGGAAAAAGATTTGAGGTACTTCATGACTCGTGCTACGTGAGCGTATGAAGGATTTAGTTGAATTGCAGTGCGGGATTATGGCAATTGTGGAATAAGGGTATTGTGGGTTATCAGATGTTATGTTCTACGGTTTCGAGCCAAGTTAGTGAGTCATCTATCGACGATCAGATTGCATGGCATGTGTTATATTAGTTTTGGTCAGAGGCCTATTTGTGGATAGGTTATGACTTGAAGGGGCTGACATCGAGGTTAATGCAGGGAAGGAAATTGTTAGGTGCATGATGTACTATAATTTTTGGGCATATGGAAAACATGGTATGATTCAGGTTTATTATTCATGGTGGATGTAGTGTGCAAGGAGAAGGGATTCACTCGGTTGCTTAAAGGTGGGGGTAAATTCTCTAGGTGTTGGTGTGATAATGGAGCACAAGTCATTTGCCTCATATTGCATATGCATTAGAGAATATAGCAATGTGAAAAACTCTTGAGAAGGTTATATTGAGTTCAAAATTCATATGTGGTATTTGAGGGTTCCCCTGAATTGTATATGTTTATGATTGTAGAATTGCACTGGATGGTGATGAGACTCGTGATATTTATGTATCATTAATGATTCTACATTTCAGTATCATTGAGGTTAATGAAACTACTTCGAATTCATAAAAGGTATTTTGAGAGCGGGTATCTGAGTTGCGCTACTATCGGGTGCTTAAGAGGGAATACAATAGCTTATGGGTCTTGAGACAACGTGGTTTCATGTTAGGATCTCTTGTGATGATATTTTAAAGTATCATAGTATACTGGCAAGGAGAAGTGTTAACTCAAAGGTAAGTCAATAGGGAATCAAAGAAATCGGTCAACTTGGTGGTGGTTTGGATCAACATAGTAATAGAAGTGATTGGTTCCTTTGGTGCTAAAACTCAACATGTTTTTTGTGTCAATACTTTAGGGTTGTGAGATATGCGCTACTTGGTTAAGTTAGAGTGATTCAGTTTTGATGGATTGGTTATGTGCAAATGGGTTTTGAAGAGTTTTCGATTGTTTTGACCAAGCGTAATACGACATTATTGTGTATGGGTGACTATACTACTTTTTATTTAGAATTTATATAGGGTTCTCGTGTTTTTGTATGAAGGCATGATGGATGCGGTGAGGCATATGGGACTAAGGTTTGCATGCACAAGGTTGCGGTTCCGCTTCGAAGGGAAAGTCGTGAGTTATATACATCATAGACGATTTATGATATTAAGAAGAATGACATCCTTATCTGGTACCACCTAAGAAGGGTGCACATTTCGGAAGGGGCACTGTGTTTTGACTTGCATATTCTTGACTTGTATTACAGTAATCGCTAGTCAGTGACTACCGATGTTTAGATTTTTCTACGCGGCATGGAAGACTCACGGGAATGTTTCTCTTCAGATGATTGTTTAGGAGAGTTGTGTTAGTTATTTTAGTGGTGGAGTGCGGATCAGATATAAAGATTGTTGTTTTATAGATTTTAAGGTTGAGAGTTCTCAAAGGTAGACTATTCCTTAGTTGTGGGCTGTGAAGACATTGCCAAGAGTTAGATATATAATCGTATGTGTTACGGATAGGTTACTGGGGGCTTTTGGAAGGTTATTTACCTATTCGTGGATGATCAGAGATGATTTGGGGGCATATTGGGAAGCCTAATGAGATTGTGTGTTCTACATTGGATCAGGTTTGTTTACTCCCACAACTAGTGTTGACGGGTGTTCCATCTGTTAAAGTGGATCTTATTCGTGTTCTGATATATTCCATGTATTACTCTTCTATACTACGATGAGTTGTGAGACTGTTGACTATTACATACATGATGTCGTTCTTTTTGGGCCTTGTTGTGAAATTCAAGCGAGATGGCTCTTGAGCTATTGAATGGTGGATTGCGCCTTAGTTATGGTCTTCCTGTTTGTGGTATATTGTGCTATATGTTTCTTCACGGCTAAGTTCATGCTCTTGGCATGTTTGTTATTGGTACACAGTTATTTGTTGATTGTGATCATTACGACTCGATAGGTATTCCATGTGGATTGGTATGTTAGATCGGGCTACGTTACCAGTAGAGTGATGATGGGAAATGATCCTTTATGCTTATTTTGTGTGTTTTGTTTCTCCTTTGTGAGAGGAGTTCTTAGGTTAAGCTTACGGGACTGTTCTCTCATTTGATTCACCTTTCATCATTGGTCACAATCAAATTGTTGCTTGTTTGGTGAATGGATTGCATGGTATGATGGTCTAGATTATATTGGTGTGACTATCACGCCCCAAAAACGAGATACGAGACCGACGACAAACCGGATGATTCCGGTCAAGCGGACCTGATTTGCCTTTACTGCCCAATGCGTTGCCCCGTGTCTATAATATACATTGTTCCATATGAATTAGCCAATTTTAGTTCAAAGTACGATCTACAACATTAGTTCATTTCCTCTTTTAACCTTCAACATTTGATAATCCAAAAACGTATATAATACATACAACTTTTCCAATACGGACCACGATTTCGACCGAACACAGCTACTGCCCAAAATACATGTATAAAACCCACATAGTGTCTACAGATCCTCTAAGAGTACTAGGGGTTTTACATAAACATGCCGGCAACAAGGCCCCGACAATACCTTTAATTACACAACATACACAAAAGACGACGGTATAGACTACACACGACCCTGAGAGGAAGTGGGGCTTACCAGATTTGTTGAAGGGATGAAGAGGAGGCACCACTATTGGCGGACTGAGCTACATGCTATGGAACCACCCAAATCCATATAAAAGATGTAGCGCCCCCGACAAAAGGGACGTTAGTACCGTTGAATAGTACTAGCATGTATGAACAAACTTTATTCTATGTAGAATCAAACATTACACAAGATATAAGACAGTTAGAGAAACCAAACAATTACTGCACAGAGATACTGAAACAAACACAATTGGGAGTTTCACAGATTCTTATTTCAACACAATCATATTCCACCCTTATTCCTTCTCAACAATCCACCCTTATTTCTTCCTGTTGCGGCGCGCAACCCGACCCCACCGGAAAATCACATTCCAGCCTTATTACATTATATTGCGGCGCGTAACCCGATCCCACCGTACAATCACATTCCACCCTTATAATTTCTCACATAACACCCTTATTCCTCCTATTGCGGCGCGCAACCCGATCCCACCGTACAATAACATTTCATAGAAACAATAACAGCCCACAATTCAATCACAATGATTTTCATCAACAAGAATATAAATTCATTACAACCAACAATCTGTATGAAATCAAAGCCATAATAATCCTTGTCAAACAACGAGTCATATACGATATTGCCATAGTCATTTAGTTCAATTAAATCAATCCACAACTCCTTTCCATCACTTGCTACACAGCCCTTAGCACTTAGATACATTCACACATTTGGGTTCATTATCATTCTTTCATACCAACATATTCAAGCACTTAACGAACCTTACACAAGATAGAGTAACCACAAAGAAATCACCTTTCACAATTTCAAATAGCATGGTAGTATGGTGATCAACTAAAATGATCAGAGAATAGAATCTTACGCATCAATACATTAGAACAATCAATTCACATATGCTCAAGCAAGAAACTCATACCGAATGCTCGGACACTAACAAGGTTACTCTACGAAGATTAAAGTTAGCCATACATACCTCGAGTCGAAATTCCCCTTTAATTTCTATTTTCAACCCACCGGACCTTCTACCGTCTCCAATCTAGTTCATAATGCGAAACATTTAACTTAGAGTTAGGAGTCTTGAATTCATTTGAGCATTTTATCAAACACTATGTGGTCCCTTTGAATAATTAATCCCCTTTATAGTGAAAAATTTCTCTACCTTACACCCTCTTGTTATATTAGAATAGATCATGAACATGCATGCAAGGTCTTAGCTTTATCTTCAAGAACCAATTCATGTGTGTTTTATCCTTTTAACCAAAACCTAAAAATTAAAGGGGAAATGTGGTGGGGACTTACCTTTTATAGTGAAGAAGATGAAGATTACTCGATAATTTTCGGGCCTAAGTAGAGATGAAGGACCAGTTTTGGGAAGATGAGGACTTCTCTATCTAGAACCCACTCTCCCTTCTCTCTATTTTAGTCAAATAGGTGTTAAAAATGAAGGGGATGGGTGTTTTATTAAACTAGGGGTCGAGTTTTAAAATTAGAAATTAAAAACCCCGAAGCAAGAAATGAGGTCAGAAATGCGATCGCATTCCTGCTATGCGGTCCGCATTCCTGTCACATAGATGGCCCTCAGCTAGGCCAAAAGGGAAAACAGACTGCCCAGGTATGCGACAACTATGAGGTCCACATACTTGTTATGCGATCGCATAGTGCGTCGCATAACTCCCTCCGCAAGAATCAAGGTGCAAGAATGCGACAACTATGCGGACCGCATTCTCAAAATGCGATCGCATCTTGGGCCGCATAGCTGTCCTCAAACTAGACAGCAAGTTGTCCAGGTATGCGACCACTATGTGGTCCGCATACCTAATCTGTGATCGCACATTGGACAGCAGATCCGCGCAATTCAGGGAAATTATATCTTTTAAGTACCGGGATACTTTTTACTTCAAAAAGGTCAGTTTCTAAGAATTTCTACAACTATAACAATATGGGAACCTACCCGAGCATCGTTTTTAGACATGAAATTTTACGGGTCTTTACATCCTCCCCACATCATTCGTACTCGAATGAGGATCGGGGAATCATTTTGAAAACACAATATGCTAACCCCCAATTTTTCACTAACTCCGATATTTTTCTAAAAATTTTGCCAGAGTTTCCTTGGTAATTAGTCCTATATACATATTAGAGAGCCTCTGAAACTCCAATAACTTGCAAATAATTCGGATACCTCATCAAATTGTATATAATTCAACTACTTCAACATGCTATACATAATTCAGTTAATGCCACAAACTTGCATATCATTCAACTATCACATCAGTTGCACATAATTTAACTATTCAACAATATACACAAAAGTGGCACAAAATTGAGAAGTCACAATAGTAAGGAAATTAGGAGAGTTAAGTGTTCTTGCACAAAATTTGACATAATGGTGTAATTGCTTAGAGATGGCAGTTCTCACGACCACTACTAGACTTATTCAAACGAATGGGGATATTTCTCTTTCATTTCATTTTCTGCTTCCCACGTACCTTCCTCGACTTGTTGACATCGCCATAACACTTTAACAGAAGCAATCTCTTTGTTTCTCAATCTACAGACTTGCCTATCAAGTATAGCAACCGGAACCTCTTCATATGAAAATTCTTCATTAATTTCAATGGTCTCAACTGACACGATGGCAGATGGATCTCCAATTACCTTCTTTAGCATGGACACATGAAACACTGGATGCACTAATGACATTTCAGGGGGAAATTCCAGCCTATACACTACCTGGCCTATCCTTTGAGCAATTCGATATGACCCGACATACCTCGAGCTCAATTTCCATTTCTTCCCAAACCACATTACTCCCTTCATGGGAGACACCTTCAAGAATACCTAATCATCTACTTGGAACTCCAAATCTCTACGACAAATGTCCGCATTGGATTTCTGACGACTCTGAGGAGTTTTCATCCTCTCCCGAATGACTCTAACTTTTTCCATTTCTTGGTGCACAAGATCCGGTCCTAACAAATCCGCCTCACCAACCTCAAACCATCCAATCGGATACCTACACCTCTTTCCGTACAATGCCTCAAATGGGGCCATCTGAATACTAGCATGGAAACAGTTATTGTAAGAAAACTCTATAAGCGGCAAGTGATCATCCCAGCTACCCTTGAAATCTAAAACACGAGCCCGCAACATATCTTCAAGCGTCTGAATAGTCCGCTCTGCCTGACCGTCCGTCTGAGGGTGGAAAGTCGTGCTGAGATTTACCTGAGTACCCAAAACTTGCTGAAATTTCCTCCTGAAGTTAGCTGTGAACTGGGCCCCTCGATCCGAGATTATAGATACTAGAGTGCCATGGAGTCTGACTATTTCTTTGAGATACAGCTGAGCGTACTGTTCTGCAGTATCGGTGGACTTGACTGGCAAGAAATGCGCCGACTTCGTGAGTCGATCCACTATTACCCAAATTGAGTCGAACTTGCGCCGAGTGCAGGGTAAGCCTACTACAAAGTCCATATTGATCATTTCCCATTTCCACATCGGTATTCCCATAAGCTGTGTCAACCCACCGGGCTTCTGATGCTCGGCCTTCACTTGTTGACCATTCGAACACCTAGCCACAAGGTCCACCACGCACCTCTTCATACCGTTCCACCAGAAACTCTCTTTGAGATCGCGATACATTTTCGTAGAACCTGGGTGTACATTATACCTAGAATTGTGAGCCTCTGCCATAACTCTCTCCCGAATATTATCCACATCCGGAACACATAGCCTCCCTTTTGGCACCGCAAAACACCATCATCATTGCCGAGTGAAAATGCTTAAGTCTTGTGATTCAAAATTGCTTCCCTTAACTGTGCCAAATTCAGAACCCTGAATTGCTTTCCCTTGATTTCCGCTACAAGCAAAGACTCTGCTCCATTATGCACCACGACTTTCCCCTCATCTGACGCCGAAAGACAGATCCCTAGATTGGCCAACTGATAAACCCCCCGATCCAAAGGCATCTAACCTGCTTCCAAATGGACCAAGCAACCCATGGATTTCTGACTAAGAGCGTCAGCTACTACATTCGCCTTTCCTGGATGGTACAAAGTATTCATATCATAATCTTTGAGCAATTCTAACCACCTCCGCTGCCTTAAGTTCAACTCCTTCTATTTTAATAAATACCGAAGACTCTTGTGGTCTGTGAACACGTCCACATGGACCCCATAAATATAATGCCGCCAGATTTTCAATGCAAACACAACCATTGCGAGCTCCAAATCATACGTCGGATAATTCTTCTCGTCATTCTTGAGCTGTCTAGAAGCATACGTTATTACCTTACCACATTGCATCAATACACAACCCAAACCAACTCTCGAAGCATCACAATAAACCACAAACCCCTCTGAACCTTCTGGCAAGGTCAACACTAGCGCCGAAGTCAATCTCGATTTCAATTCCTGAAAACTCTTTTCACAAGCATCGGACCACTGAAACTTAACCTCTTTCTGTGTTATCTTAGTCAATGGGGAGACGAGAGTAGAGAATCCCTCCACGAACCTCCGATAATACCTAGCTAGGCCCAAGAAACTACGAATCTCTATTGGGGTCATTGGTATAGGCCAATCCTTCACCGCTGCGATCTTTTGGGGATCAACCTGAATCCCTTCCCTAGAAATAACATGGCCCAAAAAGGTGGCTGATTCTAGCCAAAACTCACATTTTGAAAACTTTGCATAAAACTGGTGCTGATGAAGAGTCTGCAGAACTGCACTGAGGTGATTAGCATGATCTTCCCAACTTCGCAAATAAACAAGGATATCATCAATGAAGACTATCACAAAAGAGTCAAGAAACGGCTTGAAAACTCGATTCTTGTTGAGCTGCCGATAATCAATACACATCTGAAGCGATCCATCCTTCTTTCTGACAAAAAGAACCGGTGCACCCCAAGGCGACACGCTTGGCCGAATGTAACCCTTTTCTAACAGATGTTTCAATTGTTCTTTTAACTCCCTCAATTTTGTTGGTGCCATCATGTAGGGTGGAAGAAATATTGGATGCGTATCTGGAAACACATCAATCCCGAAATCAATCTCTCTATCTAGTGGAATCCCAGGAAGCTCATCCGGAAATACTTCAAGAAATTCATTCACAACCGGCACGGACTCAGTAGCAGGAACCTCTGAAGTGGTGTCCGCAACTCGGACCAAATGATAGATGCACCCCTTCCTGATCACCTTGGAGGCCTTAAGATAGGAAATAAACCTACCTTTCGGCACAACATCATTCCCTTTCCATTCAATAACTGGTTCATTAGGAAACTCAAGCCTCATAATTCTGGCTCGGCTGTCGAGTTTAGCAAAGCACGAGTAGAGCCAATCCATCCCCATAATTACATCAAAATCTATAATTTCTAACTCAATAAGATCGACCGTGGTATCCCGCCACACACCGTGACAACACAATTCCTATAGACTCACGCGGCCGTAATAGAATCACCAATCGGAGTCGACACGGAGAATGGCTCGTGAAGTTGTTTGCGTTCTATCCCAAAACACGAAACAATAAATGGAGTAACATATGACAATGAAGATCTGGGATCAATAAGGGCATAAACATCATGTGTTTGAACAGACAGAATACCTGTGACCACATCTGGAGAAGCCTCAGCACTCTGGCGACCACTCAAAGCATAAAACTGACTGGGTCCCCCTTGACCCCGTGCTCTACCCCTAGCTGCACCGCGCGCTGCTGGTGCTGGAAGGCGTGTTGAAGATGTAGCGGCTGACGAACTGGATGGTTGAGCAGTACCCCTACCTGTGCCCTGACTGGGTGCACGACAGTCTCGCTGAACATGGCCCCTCACTCCTCATCTATTGCATACCGGGATATCCAAGTAACAAGTCTCAGAATGAAACCTCCCACACTTAGGGCATGCGGCCCTCCGCTACTGCTGGAACCTCCCACCTGAACGAACCGACTAATGGAACCTTCCACTATCTTCACCTGGTCAAAAGCAACCTCCCTGCTGATAATTATGCCCTGATGGCGCTGCACTGGCTGAGGACTGAGCATAGGACTTAGATGGCCCTGATGATCCTCTCCAAAGGGCTGATCTCACGCCTCCAACTAAACTCCCAGGGTTGCCCGCTGACCGGGCCCTACTACTACTCTCTCTCTCCATTCTTATCTTTAATTTCCAAGCCTCCGTAACTCGGTGAATCCCACAATCTTCCCGTAGTTCATATCTGAGTGCAAAGCAGCTGTATCAGCCTCATTGATAACCAAGGCCCTGAACAAACTGACTAACTCTGGCCTCCACAGTCAGCATCATGTGGATAGCATACTTGGACAAGCGCACGAACTCCATATGATACCCCCACACACTCATGTTTCCCTGCTTAAGGACCTCAAACTCTGCAGCACGGGCTTCCCTAGTCTCGGCGTGCAACAAATGATCAATAAAAGCATCTACAAACGCATCCCACCTCACCGGAGGGCTCCCTTCTCCACGGGAACTCTCCCATATCTCGAACCATGAATATGGCGCTCCCTTTAGACGATAGGAAGCTAATTCAACTCCCTCTGTCTCAGTAGCCCTCATAACCTGGAGAGTCTTGTACATTTCATCTATAAAATCCTGGGGATCGGCCTCTGGGTCGGTGCTTGTGAACTCTGGAGGCGTTAACCGCAGAAACTGGTTGACCCTGGAACCTGAAGAATCCCCTTGCTCGCTCGAGGGTGCAGGGGAAATATTTGATCTCTGGGGCTGAGAGACCACTAACTGCGTCAACATCTGAATAGCTCCGCTGATGTCCCCATCAGAAATACTGGTACCCGAAGCAGGGGCTGGAAGAGGATCGGGAATATCAGCGGGATGGATCGTAGCACCCTCTGCTAGAGTAGGAACTGGAACAGTCTTGCCAGGAACGGAAGAGTCAAGCTGATTCATGGTTGCGGAATTGTCCTCACCCACACCATCAGATTGAGAATTTATGGCCACGCTAGGGGTGGCATTGGCCTCTAGGCCGAGTCGGGCTCTCTTCTTGGATGCCATTTACTGAAAATTGGAACATCACACGAGTTAGAGATAGACAACCTCACCTTTCACCACATCGCACGATATAGAATAGCAATAAATGGGTACTTTCCTAAATGTCCATGCAGCCCCCTAAATATAGATGTGGTCGATAACACACCGATAATGTCACAACCCGAATTTTCCCTCCGAATGGTCTCGTGACGACACCTAGTCTCTACGACTAGGTAAGCCTATATTGCAAAAAAATAAGACGAATAATAACAAAAAAGTAAAGATGAAGTAATACTATAAGATTTAGCCGCTCGGCATTTACATCTTTTACTTTCCCAAAACCCGGAATGTCACCAAGTCACATGTTTTACACAACTATAGCTCTATACAACGGAATAAAGAAAATGTGTATTTGTATATCTCCTAAGTCTGTAATAGAGTAGATGGGGACACGTGGGATTCTGCAGACACTGCAGAGTTACCTCACGGTCTCCTTACAGCTGATGTAGTACTCCTAGCCAAAACGTTGTGTACTGGTACCTAGATCTGCACATGGGGAAAACATACGCAGGAAAGGGCGTGAGTACACCACATTCGGTACTCCGTAAGTGCCAAGTCTAACCCCAGTCAAGTAAGGACGAGGTCAGGTTAAGGCTATATTGAGTTTGAAAATAAGACAGTTATAAGGTTGAACAGTGACATATAAATAGCTAAAATAAGCAGAATTTAAAGGAAAACTGAAAGAAATAATAAAGAAGAGCCCTCAGCTCAGCACAACATATATCTCAACAGCAAATATGCAATGCAGTACAGGGGGAAAGCTCCCGGATCTCAATCCGTGCTTCCAATTTAAATATGCAATGCAGTACAGGGGGAAATTCAAGTGATAACAGGTAGGTATGCTTATTCCTATGCTAACTAATCAGTTATAACATGAAGCAGTAATATAGGAATGAAATGAGTTATGTCATGGAAAGAAAAGCTGGAATTTAGCCCCCATGACCCGTGTACACACTCGTCAACTCACACACACGGCGTCCACATAGTAAAATCAGTATAAAAATGCCTAAGGGAAATCCCCAACACAGAGTTAGGCAAGCCACTTACCTTGACTGCGCTAATAAACTCAATACCACGCTCTTGCCACGAGTATCCGACTCCGGGTGGCCCAAATCTATTCATTTCGATTGCATAATGTAAATATCACTTCAAGGGAACAAAATAGCTAATTATTTCTAAGCTTATACGCGAAATTAGGAAATTCTCCACACAAAAAAACCAGGCCCACGTCTCGGAATCGGGTAAAAATAATATTTTCCGGTGGCTCGTTCACTCACGAGTATAACCATATAAGAATCTCTCAAATCGGAGGTCAAATACCCAATCAAATCTCATTAATTCGGTCTATGAAGTTCATCCCATTTTCCCTATTTTCTACCCAAAATTTTCGAAATTAAAGGTTGAATTTAAGATTGGAATCATGGAAATTGATCTATAATGGATAGAAATTACTTACCAAAGTTACCCAAGTGCAAATTCCTCCAAAAATCGCCACTCCCGAGCTCTCAAAATCAAAAATGGTGAAAATAACATAAACCCTCGGATTTGGGTTTTTTAAAAAGACTGCCTAGATGTTGCCTTATGCGATCGCGTACAATGAGTCGCGATCGTGTAGAGTTAAGGGACACGCGCCCAAAAATACTTCATCGCGTTCGCATCTACAGGTCTGCGATCGCGGACCCCCTGCCCTCAAAGCTATGCGATCGTCTTAGAGGACACGCGACCGCGTTGAACAAACGTTAACCCTTTCCTAAGACCTAATATCTACTATGCGATCATGACCTAAGACATGCGATCGCGGAGGCCAAATTCCCAATACACTGCGATCGCGATTTGAGTTCTGCGAACGCAGAGAACATTTTCGGACAGCCTCCATTTAACTCTGGTGATCGCAGACTTGCTCTTGCGATCGCGGAGAACACCTGCTAGTGTAAAACCAGCAAAACTAGCAATAGACTTAGGCCAAAATATGCCCGTTTGGGCACCTGAAGCCCTCGGGACCTCAACCAAAATTACCAATCCACCCTAATACCTCATTAAAACTTGGTCGAGCCTTAAAATCACATCTCATAACATCAAAATCATCAAATATGCATAGATTCAAGCCTAAGAACTTAGGAATTTTCTAAAATTCACATCTGATGCCGAAACACATCAAAACTCATCCGAATGACCTTAAATTTTGCACACAGGTCATAAATGGCATTACGGTCCTGCTGTTGCTTTCAAAATTCCATTTCGAGTCCGATATCAAAATCTCACCTATCAGCCAAACTCGCCGAAATTCCAACTTTTGCTAATTCAAGCCTAAATCTACAACCGGCCTCGAAAACACATTCCGAATACCATCCTAACCCCGAAATCACCCAACGGAGCTAACGGAGTCGCAGGAATTCCATTCCGGATCTGTCTTCACACAGTTCTGGCTACGGTCCGATTTCTAAAGTTAAAATTCACATTAAAGGACTATGTGTCATAAATCACTCCGAATTTCACCACCCAACGCTCTGGCATGTTTCAATAGCATAAATAGATATGAAAGAAGCAGTTATTAGGGGATGGGGGCGCTAACACTCAAAACGACCAACCGGGTCGTTACATTCTCGCCCTCTTAAGAACATCGTTCATCCTCGAATGAGTATAGAAACATACCTGAAGCTGTGAAAAGATGAGGGTACTGACTCCGCATATCTTGCTCAGTCTCCCTAGTCGCCTCCTCGATCGGATGCCCCCCCCCCCCCCCCNTGAGGCAATATTCTTCGTCCTGAGCTTTCTGACCTGCCTGCCCAATATAGCCACAGGCTCCTCAACATATCATAGATCCTTGTCCAACTAGACTGCGTTGAAATCCAAAACATGAGTCGGATCACCGTGATACTTTCGGAGCATAGAAACGTGGAATACCGAATGAACTCCTACTAGGTTAGGAGGCAAGGCCAACTCATAGGCTACCTCCCCAACCCGCCGCAATACCTTAAAAGGGCCAATGAACCTCGGACTCAACTTACCCTTCTTCCCGAATCTCATGACGCCCTTTATAGGCGATACCCGAAGCAAAACCCGATCGCCAGCCAAAAAGGCCAAATCACGAACCTTCCGGTCCGCGTAACTCTTCGGCCTGGACTGAGCTGTGTGAAGTCTCTCCTGGATCACCTTCACCTTGTCCAGGGCATCCTGAACCATGTTTGTACCCAACAATCGAGCCTCGCCTGGATCAAACCATCCTACTGGAGACCTGCACCGCCTACCATACAAAGCCTCATACGGTGCCATCTGAATGCTGGACTGGTAGCTGTTATTATAAGGAAACTCTACAAGAGGCAAGTATCGATCCCATGACCCTCCAAAATCCATCTCACAGGCACGGAGCATATCCCCGAGAATCTGAATCGTGCGCTAGGACTGCCTGTCCGTCTGGGTGTGAAATGCTGTGCTGAGATCTATCTGTGTACCCAACTCACTATGCAAGGCTCTCTAGAAGTGTGAGGTGAACTGAGGACCTCGATCTGATATAATGGACACCGGCACACCGTGCAACCAGACTATCTCCCGAATGTAGATCTGGGCCAATCTCGCAGAAGAATATGTAGTCAACACTGGAATGAAATAGGACGATTTGGTGAGCCGGTCCACAATCACACAAATGGCATCATGCTTCCCCAAGGTCCGAGGAAGTCCAACCACAAAATACATTGGTGATCCGCTCCCACTTCTACTCTGGAAGCTTAATCTGGTGAAGTAAACCTCCCAGTCTCTGATGCTCACATTTGACTTGCTGACAATTGAGACACTTGGCTACAAACTCCGTTATATCCTTATTCATCCTTCGCCACCAATAGTGTTGTCTCAGATCCTTGTACATCTTCGCGGTACCCGGATGAATGGAATACCGCGAGCTATGGGCCTCTTCAAGAATCAACTCCCAAAGCCCATCTATGTTGGGCACACAAATATGGTCCTGCATCATCATCACACCATTGTTATCTATGGTCACATCCCTAGCATCACCCTGCCGAACTCTATCCTGAGGAGCCCGAAGGTTAGGATCCTAATACTAGCGCTGCCGAATGCGGTCATAAAGAGAAGATCGAGCAACAACGCAAGCAAATACCCGGCGAGGTCAGAATGATCCAGCCTCACAAACTGACTTGCTAAGGACTGAACAACCAAGGCTAAGGGACTCTCAGCTGCACAAAGATATGCCAAACTACCCAAACTCTCCGCCCGGCGACTCAAGGCGTTGGCCACCACATTGGCCTTCCCCAGGTGGTATATATCGTGATGTCATAATCCTTGAGTAACTCCAACCACATGCGCTGACGCAAATTGAGATCCTTCTGCCTGAATATGTGTTGCAAACTCCGATGATCCTTGAATATCTCACAGGGAACACCATATGAATAGTGATGACATATCTTCAGGGCGTGAACAATCGCCGCCAACTCGAGATAATGAAAAGGGTAGTTTTTCTCATGCACCTTCAACTGCCTTGACGTGTAGGCAATCACCCTAGCGTCCTGCATCAACACCGCTCCCAGGCCAATCCTCGAAGCATCACAATAGACTATATAAGACCCTTAACCTATGGGTAGTACTAACACTGAAGCAGTAGTCAGGGCTGTCTTGAGATTTTGAAAGCTCTCCTCGCACTCCTCAGTCCATATAAAAGGTGCACCATTCTGGGTCAGTCTGGTCATGGGCACTGAAATAGATGAAAATCCCTCCACAAAATGACGATAATACCCAACCGAACCGAGGAAACTGCGGATCTCAGTAGCTGAAGATGGTCTGGGCCAACTCTGCACCGCATCCACCTTCTCCAGATCTACCTTGATCCCATCCGAAGATATAACATAGCCTAAGAATGCCACAGAATCAATCCAAAATTCACACTTGGAAAATTTGGCATACAACTTCCTCTTTCACAATGTCTGAAGTACGATCCCCAAATGCTACTCATGGTCCTCTTAGGACCGAGAATATACCAGAATGTCGTCAATGAACGCGATGAAGAAAGTATCAAGATACAGACGAAATATGCTGTGCATCAGGTGCATGAAAGCTGCTGGGGCATTGGTTAGCCCAAATGACATAACAAGGAACTCGTGGTGGCCATATCTGGTCCTGAAGGCAGTCTTCGGAATATCCGGCTCCCAAATCTTCAACTAATGATAGCCCGAACGAAGATCAATCTTGGAGAACACCCTAGCACCCTGTAAATGATCAAATAAATCATCGATGCGAGGCAATGGTTACCTGTTCTTCACTGTCACCTTATTCAGCTGCCAGTAGTCAATACACATACGCATTGAACCATCCTTTTTCTTCACAAACAATACCGGAACACCCCAAGGCGATATACTGGGCCTGATGAATCCTTTTTCAAGCAACTCCTGTAACTGATCCTTCAACTCAGGAGGAGCCATGCGATAGGGAGGAATGGAAATGGCCTGAGTGCCCGGCAACAAGTCAATGCCAAAATCAATATCTCTGTCGGGCAACATACCCGGAAGATCAGCTGGTAAAATATCAGGGTAGTCCCTAACAATGGGGACAGACTCAACTGTAGGGGTCTCAGCACTAACATCTTTCACATAAGCCAAATACGCATCACACCCCTTTTTAACCATCAACTGAGCCTTAAGAAAAGAAATGACTCGGCAGGGAGTGTACTCTAAGGAACCTCTCCACTCTAACCTCGGTAGTCCTGGCATAGCCAGCGTCACAATCTTGGCATGACAATCAAGAATAGCATAGTAGGGAGACAACCAGTACATACACAATATAACATCAAAATCTACCATACTAAATAATAATAAATCAGCCCTAGTCTCAAAACCACTGATAACTATCAAACACGACCAATATACGCGGTCCACCATAAGAGAATCTCCCACTGGAGTAGAATCATAAACGGGGGAACTCAAAGAATTCCTAGATATCCCCAGATATGAAGCAAAATAAGAAGACACATACGAATATGTAGAACATGGGTCAAATAATACCGATGCATCCCTATGACAAACGGGAACAATACATGTAATGAATGAATCTGAAGCAATGGCCTCTGAACGGGCTGGAAGAGCATAGTACCTGGACGGGCCTCCCCCTCTAGGGCAACCTCGACCTCCTCGACCTCCACCTCGAGCTGCCTGAGATGGTGGGGTAGCAGCTGGGGCTGGAAGAATAGCTGGAGGACTTGGTGGAAAGCGTGGAACCTAATAAGTCTGAGGGGGTGCACCCCTCAAATCTTTGGGGCAATCTCTGATCACATGACGAGGGTCACCACACTAAAAATAACCCCTCGGAGGACGTGGCGGCTGATGCTGACTCTAAACAGGCCTGCTGGACTGGCCGGTGATAACACCTCGAGGAGGAGGCAACTGAGATACTGGTGGTGCATAGTAAGGCTCCTGAGGTCTAGAAAAAGCTGGAATACCACTGGTTGATGGAAGAGCTGAATGAACGGGGCAACTTACAAAACCCTTACCATAGCGTGCTGCTGGTGCACGAGCTGCAAAGAAATGACCAGTCGCTCGAGACCTTTTGGCCTCTCTCTCCTCCCTGTCCCGAGCTAACATAGTCTCAATCCTCCGGGAAATACTCACGGCCTGCTGATAAGGGATATCTGTCTCCAGCTCTCTGGCCATGCTGGTCCGAATACTGGGGTGAAGCCCCTCAATAAAGCGTCGAACGCTCTCTCTGACAGTGACAACCAAAGCTGGTGCATGGCGAGCCAAATCGCTGTAACAGACTGCATACTCTGACATAGTCATGGTACCCTGGCGTAGCTACTCAAACTCTGCACGCCAAGCGTCCCTGAGGCTTTGAGAGACAAACTCAAGCAAGAACATCTCTGAGAACTGATCCCAAGTAAGTGAAGCTGCCTCGTCCGGACTGCTCAGCTCAAAAGCACGCCACCCCTGATAAGTTGTTCCCCTCAGCTGGAAAGCAGTGAAGGAAACCCCACTCGTCTCCACAATACCCATAGTGCGGAGAATGCAATGACACCCCTCAAGAAAACCCAAGGCGTCATCCGAAGCTAGTCTGCTGAACTCAGGTGGGTGGTACTTCTTATACCTCTCAAGTCGGAGTTGCTCTGCCTCAGAAACATCTATCATAGTCGCATTCTGAGTTGGCGATGCTGGGGGTATAGGAATATACTCTAGAACCTGCCCAATATGGACCCTTTGCTTAAGAGTACGGGCTGCGGGAGTCTGTGTCCCTCCCCCGGCCTGGGATGTAGCAAGGTCTATCGGAAGTACTCCCGCCTGAGACAGAGTACTGAAGGCACTCAAACACTGAGCAGATATCTCCTGGAGGGCTGGAGTAATAGTAGGGCCCTCCTGTGCCCCTCCAACTGTGGCTGCTGCGGGATCCTCTGCCTCTGCTCTCGCCGGTGCTCGAGCTGCACCGCGTGCTCGTCCTCTGCCCTGGCCCCTGCCTCTAACGGCTCTGGCTAGGGGCTCGGGTGCCTGGTCATCAGTATGTTCGGTACGAGTACGAACCATCTGTAAGCAAGAGTGGAATAGAGTTTAAGAATTTTGATGACAGTAACTAGCACGATACAGAATTCCAAAGAATATGATTGTTGTTAACAGTTACATAGACTCTCAAAGATAGATACAGACGTCTCCGCACCGATCCGCAAGACTCTAATAAACCGGCTTGTGTCTCCTATGAACCTAGATGCTCTGATACCAACTTGTCACGACCCGAATTTACCCTCCGAACAGTCTCGTGACAGCACCTAGTCTCTACGACTAGGTAAGCCTATATTGCGGAAAAATAAGACGAATAATAACAAAACAGTATAGATGAAGTAATACTATTAGATTTAGCCGCTTGGCATTTACATCTTTTACTTTCCCAAAACCCAGAATGTTACCAAGTCACAAGCTTTACACAACTATAGCTCTATACAATGGAATAAAGAAAACGTGTATATGTATATCTCCTAATTATGTAATAGAGTAGATGGGGACACATGGGATTCAGCGGACGCTGCAGAATTACCTCGCGATCTCTTGACAGCTGTTGTAGTACTCCTAGCCAAAGCGTTGTGTACTGGTACCTGGATCTGCACATGGGGAAAATATGCGCAGGAAAGGGCGTGAGTACTCCACATTAGGTACTCCGTAAGTGCCAAGCCTAACCCCAGTCAAGTAGTGACGAGGTCAGGTTAAGGCTCTATTGAGTTTGAAAATAAGATAGTTATAAGGTTGAACAGTGACATATAACTAGCTAAAATAAGCATAATTTAAAGGAAACCTGAAAGAAATAATAAAGAAGAGCCGTCGGCTCAGCACAACATATATGTCGACAACAAATATGTAATGCAGTACAAGGGGAAAACCCCCGGATCTCAGTCATTAGTTCCAATTTAAATGTGCAATGCAGTGCAGGGGGAAAGCTCCCGGATCTCAGTCCGTAGTCCCAATTTAAATATGCAATGCAGTACAGGGGGGAATTCAAGTGATAACAGGTAGGCATGCTCCTTCCTATGCTAACTAATCAATTATAACATGAAGCAGTAATATAAGAATGAAATGAGCTATGTCATGGAAAGAAAAGCGGGAATTTCGCATCCATGACACGTGTACGCACTCGCCACCTCACGTACATGGAGTCCACATAGTCAAATCAGTATAAAAATGCCTAAGGGAAATCTCCAACACCGAGTTAGGCAAGCCATTTACCTTGACTGCGCTAATCAACTCAATACCACGCTCTTGCCACGAGTATCCGACTCTAAGTGGCCCAAATCTATTCAATTTGATTGCATAATGTAAATATCACTTCAAGGGAATAGAATAGCTAATTATTTCTAAGCTAATACGCGAAATTAGGAAATTTTTCCAAAAAGTCCCCCGGGCCCATGTCTCGAAATCAGGTAAAACTTATATTTTCCGGCCACTCGTTCACTCACGAGTCTAACCATATAAGAATTTCTCAAATCGAAGGTCAAATACCCAATCAAAACTCAATAATTTGGTCTATGAAGTTCATCCCATTTTTCCCATTTTCTACCAAAAATTTTCGAAATTAAAGGTTGAATTTAAGTTTGGAATCATTGAAATTGATCTATAACGGATAGAAATTACTTACCCAAGTTACCCAGGTGCAAATGCCTCCAAAAATCGCCTCTGCCGAGCTCTCAAAATAAAAAATGGTGAAAATAACATAAACCCTCGGATTTGGGTTTTTTAAAAAAACTTCTCAGATGTTGCCTTATGCGATCGCGTACAATGAGTCGCGATCGCGGAGAGTTAAGGGACACGCGCCCTAAAATCCTTCATCGCGTTCGCATCTACAGGTCTGTGATCGCGGACCCCCTGCCCTCAAATCTATGCGATCGCGTTAGGGGCCATGTGACCACGTAGAACAAACGTTGACCCTTTCCTCAGACCTAAGATCTACTATGCAATCGCGACCTAAGACATGCGATCGAGGAGGCCAAATTCCCAATACACTGCGATCGCGATTGGAGTTCTACGATCGCAGAGAACATTTCCTGACAGCCTCCATTTAACTGTGCGTGATCGCGGGCTTGCTCATGCGATCGCGGAGAACAAATACCTGCTGCTGTAAAACCAGCAAAACCAACAATAGACTTAGGCCAAAATATGCCCGTTTGGGCACCCGAAACACACCCGAGGCCTCTGGACCTCAACCAAAATTACCAATCCACCATAATACCTCATTAAAACTTGGTCGAGCCTTAAAATCACATCTCATAACATTAAAATCATCAAATATTCATAGATTCAAGCCTAAGAACTTAGGAAATTTCTAAAATTCACATCCGATGCCAAAACACATCAAAACTCATCCGAATGACCTCAAATTTTGCACACGGGTCATAAATGGTATTACGGACCTACTGTCACTTTTGGAATTCCATTCCGAGTCCAATATCAAAATGTCACCCATCAGCCAAACGCGCCGAAATTCTAACTTTCGCCAATTCAAGCCTAAATCTACAACCGACCTCGAAAACACATTTCGAACACGCTCCTAACCTCGAAATAACCCAACGGAGATAACGGAGTTGACGGAACTCCATTCCAGATCCGTCTTCACACAGTTCTAGCTACGGTCCTATTTCTAAAGTTAAAATTCATATTAAAAGACTATGTGTCCAAAATCACTCCGAATTTCACCACTCAACGCTCCGGCAAGTTTCAATAGCATAAATAGATATGGGAGAAGAAGTTATTAGGGGATCGGGGTGCTAACTCTCAAAACGACCGACCGGGTCGTTATAGATAAGAAGAGCTCTACTGGACACGGATCCGAGACATCCTAGGACACTTATAAAATGTTAGGCTCTGATACAAAGTTTTTCACGCCCCAAAACCGAGGGACGAGACCGGCGCCTAACCGGATGATTCCGGTCAAGCGGACCTGCTTTGCTTTTACTGCCCAATGCGTTGCCCCGTGTATATAATATACATTGTTCCATATGAATTAGCCAATTTAAGTTCAAAGTACAATTTACAACATAAGTCAATTTCCTCTTTTAACCTTCAACGTTTGATAATCCAAAAACGTATAAAATACATATAACTTTTCCAATACGGACCACGATTTTGACCGAACACAGCTACTGCCCAAAATACATGTATACAACCAACATAGTGTCTACGAAGACTTTAAGAGTACTAGGAGTTTTACATAAACCTGCCGAAAACAAAGCCCCAGTTATACCTTTAATGACACAATATACACAAAAGAAGACAGTATAGACTACAAACGACCCTGAGAGGAAGTGGGGCTCACCATAACTGCTAAAGGGATGAAGAGGAGGAACCATTATCGGCTGACTGAGCTACCTGCTATGGAAACACCTACATCTATATAAAGGATGTAGCTCCCCCGACAAAAGGGACGTTAGTACCGTTGAATAGTACTAGCATGTATGAACAAACTTTATTCTAAGTAGAATCAAACAGTACACAAGATATAAGACAGGCATAGAAACCAAACAATTACTGCATAGAGATACAGAAACAAACACAATTGGGAGTTCCACAGATTTTTATTTCAACACAATCATATTCCACCCTTATTCCTTCTAAAAAATCCACCCTTATTTCTTCTTTTTGTGGCGCGCAACCCGATCCCATCGGACAATCACATTCTAGCCTTATTACATTCTGTCGCGGCGCGTAACCCGATCCTACCATACAATAACATTCCACCCTTATTACATCTCACATATCACCCTTATTCTTCTTGTTGCGGGGCGCAACCCGATCCCACCGTACAATAACATTTCATAGCAACAATAACAACCCACAATTCAATAACAAGGATTTTCATTAACAAGAATATAAATTCATTACGACCAACAATCCGTATGAAATCAAAGCCACAATAATCCTTGCCAAACAACGAGTCATATACGATATTGCCATAGTTATTTAGTTCGATTAAATCAATCAACAACTCCTTTTCGTCACTTGCTACACAACCCTTAGCACTTAGATACATTCACACATTTGGGTTCATTATCATTCCTTCATACCAACATATTCAAGCATTTAACGAACTTTACGCATGATAGAGTAATCACAAAGAAATCACCTTTCACAGTTTCAACTAGCATGGTAGTATGGTGATCAACTAAAACGATCAGAGAATAGAATCTTACGCCTCAATACATTAGAACAAATAATTCATATATGCTCAAGCAAGAAACTCATACCGAATGGTCGGACACCAACAAGGTGATTCTACGAAGATTAAAGTTAGTCGTACATACCTCGAGTCGAAATTCCCCTTTAATTTCTATTTTCAACCCACCGGACCTTCTATCGTCTCCAATCTAGTTCGCAATGCGACACATTTAACTTAGAGTTAGGAGTATTGAATTCATTTGAGCATTTTATCAAACACTATGTGGTCCCTTTGATTAATTAATCCCTTTTTTTAGTGGAAAATTGCTCTACCTTACACCCTCTTGTTATATTAGAATAGATCATGAACATGCATGCAAGGTCTTAACTTTATCTTTAAGAACCAATTCATGTGTGTTTTATCCTTTTAACCAAAACCTGAGAATTAAAGGGGAAATTGGGTGGGGACTTACCTATTATAGTGAAGAAGATGAAGATTACTCGATAATATTCGGGCCTGAGTAGAGATGAAGGACCAATTTTGGGAAGATGCGGACTTCTTTCTCTAGAACCCACTCTCACTTCTCTCTATTTTAGTCAAATAGGTGTTAAAATGAAGGGGAGAGGTGTTTTATTAAACTAGGGGTTGAGTTTTAAAATCAGAAATTAGAAGCCCTGAAGCAGGAAATGCGGTCAGGAATTCGATCGCATTCCTACTATGCGGTCCGCATTCATGTCGCATAGATGGCCCTCAGCTGGGCCAAAAGGGAAAACAGACTTCCCAGGTATGCAACCACTATGCGGTCCGCACACCTGTTATGCGATCGCATAGTGCGTCGCATAACTCCCTCCACAAGAATCAAGGTGCAAGAATGCGACAACTATACGGCCCGCATTCTCAAAATGCAATTGCATCTTGGGCCGCATAGCTGTGCTCAAATTGGACAACATGTTGTCCAGGTATGTGACCACTATGCGGTCCGCATACCTGATCTGCGATCGCATAGTGGACCGTAGATCCACGCAATTATGGGAAATTATATTATTTTAAGTCCCGGGGTATTTTTTACTTCAAAAAGGTCTGCTTCTAAGAATTTATACAGCTATAACAATATGGGAACCTAGCCGGACATCGTTTTTAGACATGAAATTTTACGGGTCTTTACTGTGACATCTCGGTCGAGCAGCTTGTACAGGATGAAGTGAGACTTGTGGACAGGGAATGAGTGCTATTGTATTTGATTAAGGTGTGTTCTGAAGAATAATGTCATTAGTCAGCTCAGAATTTGGCTATGGTTCTTGGCGGGCTAGAGAGCTCCACGACTTGTTGATTTGATAGAGTGATTATGAGGTTCTACATGTTTCTTTCATCATTGGCAGTGCAAGATTATTGCAGTAATGGAGTAAGGGTATTGTGGAGTTATTGGGTGCTTTGTTCTATGGCTTCGATCCAAGTAGGGGGGGCTGCTTCGGTGACGAGATTGCATGGTTATGCATTATATTAGTTTTTATCTGAGGCATACTTTTGAATCGGTTAGGACTTGCAAGGACGTGCTCGAAAGATTTTCAATTCCACCTTATCAAACTGAAAAAGAGCTAATGCGATCTTAACGCACGTTTTATATTATCCTTCTATTCTTGGCGAGGAGGAAACTTTAGAATAACTAGTCCCAGAAAAAACTACAAAATACTCAAAGGACAACCTGCCTTATTCTTCTTCCATTCGGGGTCTCTATTTTCTGAGAGATAGTCTGGTCTGAGCTACAACAACAGATTAGCGAGCAACAACATATTTCACATCTGATTCAACAACAACCATTTTTTCTAGGAACTTTCATATGAGTAGATGTTGATTTCAAGGATGACCCGAGTAATGTATTACACTTTATGGATATATGGAAACCTGGAAATGATTTGGGTTTGTTATTTGTGATGGATGTAATGAGCCAAGAAAAGGGAATCACTCGATTGCGCTAAGGTGAGGGTTACTTCTTTAGTTGTTGGTGTGCTACTAGAGCACATGTTGTTTTGCTCGTTTTGTCGGTGTATTACTGATTAGAGTAGAGTGGATGACACTCGAGAAAGTTGTAATGAGTTCACAATTAATATGTGGTATTTGAGGAATTTTCATATTTTTAAATTGCTAAGATCTGAGATATAAATTGGATGGTGTCAAGACTCACAGTATTTTCTATATCATTATGGATTCTACATTTCAGTATCAGAAAGGTAGAGGAAACAACATCAGATTCGCGGAAGGTTTCTTCAAACTGGGCATTTTGGTTGCAATAATTTTGGGAACCCAAGACGATATACAACGTTATACGGGCTTTAAAGGCAATTTTGAAGGAATTTTGAGAAAAAGGATAGCTGGGTAGCAGGTTGGATCAGAATAGTAACAGAAATTATCAGTTCTTTTGGTTCTTTTGATGTGGTGAGGCTTTACCGCAGTTTTGCAGCAATACTCTTGTGTTTGGTATGACTTTGTTGAGTTAGAGGGCTTCAGTTCTGTATACGGATAAAATCAGGGAAGTCTGATTTTAAGGTCTTTGTGGCATTTTGAGTCCGATTTCGAGGGGCTCGAAGCAAGGTCCGAAGATTCAACCCCGAGGTACCTCAATCGAGTGAGTATGTCGAAGTCTCATCGTAGCATACCTCAAGGCAGTATAAAAATCGATGACCGTCATGGAAAATCGGGAAATTCCCATGGACCTGTGGTTTTAGCTAACAAGGCCTGCAGGAAATAGTGCAAGTACATACTGAGTCGTTGTACAGCTGTACCAATAGTATTGCTTTGTCATAATTAGACATGTACTATGTTGGGATTCCCCCTCCTATATAAAGGGGACCCCTGTCCTTTTGTAACACACATGAATATTCACTGCAATAGAACATTCTATACCTTTCTTGCTTAAACGTGCTAAACGATTACTCTACAGATCTATTGTTCTTTATTTATTGCACTCATTTATTGTTCTTCACTGATTACTCATTATTAAGCACAATAATCCTACCACGAGGCCCCAGTTCCAGCGAGCTTGAGGCCCATCCTTGTGACAATTTTGGTTTGCATATCTTACTTTCCTTACCTACACCTAGCATTTCTTATCTAACAACTAGTATTAAAATAAATCATATATTTTTAGAACCAAAAATCAAATATAATTATTAATACTATTTTTCAAGGTAAACAGTTTGGCGCCCACCGTGAGGATAAAAATAATAGTGATTGTTTTGGTGCTAGTTTTCTGAAAACACAAGTTATTTTCACATTTTTTCTTGCCCTAGAATCTTTGATTTCAGGTCAAAAAATGTCTAACTCCGCAAATGGACACGAAAACAACGACCTTGGGCTTCATGGAGAGAATGGTGCAACTACCTCAGGCGCCGGTGTACCACTACAAAACCCTGGGCTGGCACCAGCTCAAATCCCCGTCGATGTGGACTCACGCAATGCTGTGTATGTCGCTGTAAGCTTTGATACGGACGTAAGTGTGCGTGGAGGAGACCCGCATGAAGCGTAGAGAACACCAGCCCGAGAGGAAAGTGAAATTAGCCTACAAGTCATTTTTTAAATGTTACAATCACAACAAGTGGCTATTGCTCAACTACAAAGTCAACAGAAAAGTCCAAGCACGGTTGCACCGTCAATGGCTACTCAAGTCTAGTATGCACCAGAGAGGTCGAGTAACAATGGGTCAGCAACAGACCCCGCTATTATGAAGTTGCTCGAGGACCTTACTAAAAGGATTGAATTAGGGAAAAGAAGATAGAAGTTAATGATAAAAAGGTGGATAGCTATAACTCAAGGGTCGATTAGATCCCGGGCGCACCCCCGATTCTGAAGGGTGTAGATTCAAAGAAGTTCGTGCAGAAACCATTTCCATCGAGTGCGGCGCCCATTACGAAGAAGTTCAGAATTCCTGATATACCGAAGTATAACGGGACCACGGACCCCAATGAGCACATTACTGCTTATATTTGTGCTGTAAAAGGGAATGACTTAAAGGATTACGAGATTGAATATGTCTTGTTGAAATTTTTTTGAGAAACATTGTCAAAGGGGGCCATGATGTGGTATCATAACCTTCTCCCGAACTAGTCACACCCCTTTTTTCTCTAACCTCACTTAATCCTCTTAAAAATAAAATATTTAGTAAAGTTTAAAAAGGACTTTCAATTTTGAAAAGTGACAAAAAATTTGTTCTAAAGGATTAACTCAGGGTCGCCACCTGACATTAGGTTTTGGTGTGTCAGGTCACCATTTTTATTTAGAAATATTTTTTCCTTTTAAAGACTTAAGACTCTACAACTAAGTCTGCACTAGAGTTTCGGGTAAGGGGTTCAGGTTACTCGGGGAGAAGGTGTTAGGCATTCCCCGAGTCCTGTAACTAGTGCGGTTGTATACATGATCAAGTTGGCTTTAAAGAATACTAAGATTGAGGTATAAAATACATAAAATAAAATAAACAATCAAAAGAAGCTCGAGGTTGTACCCACCTAATAAAAAAATAAGAGAAAGGAAAAATGAAAATTCTAATCTATCCCACATTGCTTCCTTCGCGATGCTCGTCGTGGCCTCCCATTGCAGAATACTACGGGGCATTCCGCGAAATAAAATTTTTTACAAGTTTCTCGGGGCATTCCACGGAATAAATTTAACTAAGTAACAACCTCTTACCTCGAAAGAAAATGGGCCTAAAGTTTGCCTATCTAGATATTGACGGCCTAAAATATGCTCCTAATGCAAGTGATGAGATATAAGTGGTAAAAACATTTAAAGTCTAATTTCTTTGCATATTATATCCAATCCTTAAGGCCATTTAAATACTCTGTGACAAACTTCATCCTAAAATAATTCACAAGCTTGCTTTGTATTAAATCAAACCAACCGATTAAGTTTGAACCATATTTATTACTGTGAATTTCATGAACTAGATGACTATTCACAAACAAAATTTTGAATCGGAAAACATAAACTAACAAACCACTTTAAACAGTTTCTAGATCAATAATGAGGCAAACGAAATAATCATATTGCATTCATGATCAAACTATTCACAAGCATCACATAAGGAAAATTATAAGTAGGGTAAGAAATGGACCTCAATTGAGCGAAATCCTCCTCAAATGTTAGAAACGATAATCTGGCAGAACCTTAAGATCGGAAACTCGTGCAGCAACCTTGACTCAAATCCCCTAGCTCAAATCGAAGACTTAACTGAGGAATCTGAACTTAGTCGACAACAAAACCTTTATATTACGGAATGGACGGTGCTTCTAGTTCACATGGTAGTGAGATTTTTTGCAACAATGAGAGAAGTTATGCGGATGGTAGTCGGTGAAAAAGGGTGGCCAAATCGTTGTGAAGCTCGGCAAGATTAAGAGAAAAGAAGCTAAAACTTTGAGTGCCAAATCCCTCGGTGTCTAGTGAGATCGGCGATGTTAGAATTCCGCTGTTACCCCCATGAATTGTTCCACGCTCTCTATCCCTACTCTCTTAATTCTCCTCTGTTTTTGTTCTGTTTTGTTTGTGTGTTTCTTTTTGACTCCAAATCTGACTGTTCCTCCCGCTATGTACGTGATTGTGTGTTATTGGTGGTCGTCGGTTCTGCTGCTGGCGGGTGACGACGGGGAGGTTTCAGAAGAGGTAAGGCTGGTTTTGGTGGTGAGGGGGTGGAGCTTGGTGACTGGGTGGCGACTGGCGTGAGGAGTTAAGGTGTGTTCTCGTGGGTAGGAACGACATAGGGAGTTGGGGTGATGGCCGGCGGCGGGTGGAGGTATAAGAAGAGGGGGATGCTGTGGTGTGGGAGGGCGGCGATGGTGAGTGGTTGATCATGCGACGAGCAACCAGTGGGGGAGATGGACTAGCGGCTCCTTTTTTTGGTGAAGATGAAGTTGTTCGGCTTTTTCTTGTGTTCCGTTCTCTGTTGAAGAAGAAAAAAGTCTAAAGAAGAAGAGGGTATTGGGCCATTCATATTTGGGCTTAAAATTGGGCACTTGAAATTTGAGACTCACCACAAAATAAGGCTCTTCTTGTTAAACAAACACACTCAAAAATCCTAGAAATTTTAATTAATTAAATATTAAAATAAAATTATTGTTTATATATATATTTTGTTGTATTTTTTAATTTTTGTACTTCATATAAAGCAAAAGAGTCAAAACAAGTTAAAATATAGATATTAGACCTAAACTAAATATTTATACGCTAAAAATGTGAAAAATCTCGGGGAGGGTAAAAAATTACATGTCTACAGCTTCCCCTCTTTGACTGGAAGCACGGAGAGTTTCCAAACAAAGAACGACTGGATAAGTTTTTTGACCTGACCCTTATTATGCGCGTGCATCGAGACAAGGCGGGCGTTGCGCATTTTGCGAGACAAGAGGGGCTATGTCGGGGATGATTTGTGATGACTTGTGATGGTTTGTGGGTGTGCCTATATATATATATATATGTGTGTGTGTGTGTGTGTGAGTATTCGCATGTGGCGAGACAGGGCGAGAATATTATTATGCGCGTTCAGTGAGACAAGAGGGCTATGTGGGGGATGATTAGTGATGACTTGTGATGGTCTGAGGGCATTGTTGTTGATAATATTTGTGCAGTGGTGCGCCTACTCTATGTGAGTCACGCATTTTACGTTTTGTTGTGTTGTTTACTATGTACCATTCGTTGTCTCTGATATTACTTGTTGAACTGAGTTGTGATAGAACACTCGCACAAACATACACCATAGTTAGTCACTCATACTAGTCCGAGAAGATGAACCATGATATTTATTGATCATTTACATGTATTCTTGCATACCTGTCTTCTATGCGTGAGTTGTACTATTGGCACGTGAGTTGTTCGTGCAGATATGAGATATTTTTGTTATTGGTACGTGAGTTATCTGTGCAGTTATGACGTATTGTTACTATTACAACGTGACTTCTCCGTGTGGATATGAGTTATTGTCACTCGCTTAGCATGTGAGTTGTCCGTGCAAATATGAGGCATTATGGTATTGGCACGTGAGTTTTCCGTTGCAATTTAGCATTATGGTATTGACACGTGCATTGTCCGTGCAATACGTGAGTTGTTCGTGCAATTGCGTTTTTTAATGTGGGTACAAGATGCCAAGTGATTAGGATTCGTGATTTGGGCCCGCGAATCGTGGTGATGAGGTGTGATGCCTCGGGAATGTTCTTGTATAAATCTTGTGTGGAAGCAGATATTTATTTTGTTGCTACCTGTTTTTCCTTACTTGGTTTTACCGGACCTTATCTGCATTCAGCTTACTATGCAGTATTATTGCATGTTTGTTTCTTGTTGCTAATTGTTGCTTCTAGTTTTCTGTTGCAAGTATTGTTGTCGTTTTTCCATGCTTAGCTTATTGGTATTGTTCTCTGTTAGTTTCATATTTATACTTGTACAAGTAATTATGTCTAGTAGAAGTCTTGACTGTTCCTAGTCACTACTTCACTAAAATTAGTCTTGATACTTACTGTGTAACGTTGTGGTGTACTCATACTACGCCTTCTGTACATTTTTTGATTAGACCCGGATACTTCGGAGTTTGTTAATCATTAGATAGTTGATCATACATTGATGTGGAGACTTTAATAACTTCTTTCTCCCCGACTTTCTCAAATGCCTGGGCTTCCACCCACTTAGAAAAATAGTGAGTCATAAATAATATAAACTGAGCCTTATTGGGTTCTCATGGCAGGGAATTCACGATATCCATTCCCCATTTCATGAATGGCCAGGGTGACAAGACCGAATGTAGTAGCTCCCCGGGCTGATGAATCATAGGTTTGTGCCTCTGTCGATTCAGTAGTAGGGTGACTATATCGCATTTCTTTACGAACTCCCTTGCGTCATATTCCATGTAGATTCAGTAGTAGCTGGCTCTAATTACCGTACTAACCAACGATTCGACACCTGAATGGTTCCCGTAGGTGCCTTCGTGAACATCCCTCAAATTATATTCGGTATTTCCCAGTCCCAATCATTTGGTGAGTGGTCCATCGAACATTCTCCTGAATAGGGTTTGTCTTTGGACAGGCTGAACTTGGCCGCCTTTGTGTGCAGAGATCTTATTTCTTTAGTATTCGATGGCAGCTTCCTGGTCTTTAGGTAATCTATATGCCTGTTTCTACAGTCCCACGTTAAGCTTGTCGAGTTTATCCCGGCATAGACTTCTTCTACTACCAATTGCATGAGTTGTACGACCGCTCCCGAGTTGAATTCATCTTCATCAACCGTTGATCCCAAGTAAGCAAGAGAATCGGCTATGTTGTTTTGATCTTGAGGTACATTATGCAATGTCCACTCCCTGAACCGATGTAGCATAACCCGTGGCTTATCCAGGTACCTTCGCATTCGTTCCTCTTTTTATTTGAACGTTCAATTTACTTGGTTCACTATAAGGAGGTAATCACACTTAGATTCGATTACCTCGGCCCCAAATTTTAGCGAGTTCGAGACTTGCAATCATGGCCTCACACTTCGTCTCCTTATAAGTCAATTTTACAGTTCCAATAGATTATCAAACTGCATTACTCGTCGGTGGCTTCAACACGATGCCAAGTTCGGACCTCTTTGTGTTCGAGGCACCGTCCGTAAAGATAGTCCAGATTTCTAAGGAAGTCCCCGAGTTTAACAACAATTCCCTTTCGGCCTCGGGTATTATGGCCGAAGTCAGCCACGAAGTCCGCAAATTTTTTAGATTTAATGGCAATTCGGGGTTGATATTCGATATCGTACTAGTTGATTTCCGTAGTACATTTGGCCAATCGTACCGAGAGCTTGGTCTTATGCATTATGTTTCTCAACGGGTAAGTAGTTACAACATATATGGGATGGATTTGAAAATATTGTTTTAGCGTCCTATAGGTGCTCATCAAACTGAGTGCCAATTTTTCTAGGTGAGGATACCTACCTTCGGCCTCGCCTAGAGTTTTGCTAACATAATAGATAGAAAATTGTGTACCTTCCTCTTCCCGGACTAGGACTCCACTTACCGCTATTTTGGATACCGCTAAGAACAAATGCAATTGTTCGTCTGCCTTCAGAGTATGAAGCAAAGTTGGGCTCGAATGGTACCACATGAGTGCTTCTAAGGCTTGTTGGCACTCTGAGGTCCACGAGAAGTTATTATTCTTCTTCAGTAAGAAGAACCAATGACTCTTGTCGGAGGACTTCAAGATGAATCGACCCAAGGCGGCTATGCGTACGGTTAACCTTTGAATGACCGTGACATTGTCCACCACGGTGATGTAATCTATGGACTTGATCTTATCGAGATTAATCTTGATTCCCCAGTTGGACACCATGAATCCGAGGAACTTCCCAGACCCGACTCCGAATATGCATTTCTCCGGTCTTAGCTTCATATTGTATTTTTTAAATATGTTGAAGGTGTATACGTTCGATATCAGAGGGTTTGATATCGAGGCCTCTATGGAATGACGAGCCCGATTTTGAGGGGCTCGAAATAGAGTCTGAAATTCGACCCAAAAATGCATACCTCAAAGAAGGCATATCGAAGGCTCATCACAGTATGCCTCGAGGTAATGTGAAAATCGATGACCGTCATGGAAAGGCGGGAAATTCCCAAGGACACGTGGTTAGTGTCACGACCCAAAAATCCCACCTTAGGGCCATGACTGCGTCTAACGTTGAACCCGCTAGATAAGCCAACGTTTGAACTAAATAACACTCATTAACAACAAATACGAACAAGATAACTAAGGCTTCGATGGCCAACCATATGAAATTTAACAAAATAACCCAAAATACAACATAGCACTTTTCGAAATAAAACCCATAAACAAATCCCAGAACTGGTGTCATATACTCACGGACTATCTAAAAGATTACTACAAACAAAAGGTCTTAAATAAATACATAAGACTGTCTTTGAAATACAAAGTAAGACAGAGCTGAAAGTGGAAAGTAGAAGGTGACGTCAAGGCCCACGAACGTCTGCGGGTCTACCTCGAGTCTCCTGTGTGACTGAATGAGATGCTCCGATCGTCAGTGATCTCCGGGTCCGGCTGCGTAGTCTGCACAACATAAAGAAGTGCAGGTGTAGCATCAGTACAACCGACCCCATGTACTGAGTAAGTGTCGAGCCTAACCTCGGCGAAGTAGTGACGAGGCTAGGACCAACACAACATATGTACCTGTGCAATTTTATATAATAGCAGGAAAAATGGCAACAAAAATAAGCAAGTAAGACAGATACGGGGAGAACATGTTGGGGAGATAGGGTAACAATATGCTATCACAGCAGTACAAGGTAAATAAATGAAACGTAAAGACAAGGCAGAAATATAGCTTCTCAAACATATAATGAACAGGAAAGGCACGGCATGTCCCCTCGTGCATAACCTCA